>VZRU01012321.1:0-14937 GCA_013398155.1 Pedionomus torquatus
ACTCCAGAGTCCTCAGAAGAGCAAGCTCAGAAGAGCAAGCTGACACAGAGGGGTCATGGGTAGGGCAAGGCACTTCACTGTGTTTCAGGTCTATGTATTTTCTTTACAGCCTAACTGGTTGAGATGCTGAGAGGCAGTCTGATCAGCTGCACTGCCCTTAGGCACCTGTAAATGATAATCCAGTTCAGCCCATTGTTAACCTGTAAAACTCTTTAATCAACTTTCCCAAGAAGCACCGTACCAGGAGGACTTCGCTGAAAAGTCAACATCACAGAGTGACCTTAAAGCAGGAGTTCATCAGCTGCTGACCAGATTAATCAACTGGTAACCAGCCCAGCACCTGTTAGGATGGTTTATGATCCAGTGGCCAAATATGTGTTTCTATTAACCCTGCCTTTTTTTTCCTGCTGCCTCCCAGGGATGATAACAGATAATATACAGCACCACTTTTCTTCTCCAGCAGGGAGGGCATTTGATAGTCAATATCCTCTGATATAAAGGAAAGGAAGATTTACGGATACTGCTGGATGAAATGCTTGGCTTATCTTCAGGATATCTTTCAGATGATGGGTATTCCCCCCTCAAAAGTAATATAAACGTCAAAGTGACAACCACATGGAATACACATGATATCCAGCTTTTAAAAGAAAATACTCTGTAGCCTAAAAACGATTGCTCTACTGCAGCAGAAATCAGATTTTGTGGAATATTCTTGCTCATGAACAAACTACAGAAAACAACAATTAAAGCTATGCAATTACCATCAGTATTAATCACTTCTTGCAGATGGCTACTTGAAAGCAGGAGAAAGTCCAAGGTGACCTAATTGCAAACAATGTCATGGGTGTAAATAATAACCTCCATTTCATCTCTGGGTGCTTCCCACAGCTTGTCAATGTTTTTGCTTTCCTCCCAGGGAGAGAACTAAAGAGCATTTTTATTATGCAGGATTTATTATCCAGGAAATATAGGAATATAAACAAACCTAAAAATGTAAGTGTAAGGTTGGCGCACAGGAAAAGGAGACTCCTCCTTATTCTAGGGTGGACCTTGGTCCTGCAAGCAATACAAAGGGAATAAATGCAAGCAAAGAAGGTCCTGGCTTTAAATCCTTGTTGTTTTCCTGACTTCTTTCTTAGAAGCACATAAACTCCTATTTATTTTGTCCGTTCACTGTCATAACACATCATTGTTATCTGTGTTAGCTGGCTGGCTGTTTTACATTATAAGGGTGATCAACTGGGGTTGATCTGAAACTAAACAGGTTGAGTTTGGCCTGTGTCTTTACAGGCATTACACTGGACTGCAGATGAGCAGTATTAGACAGTTATCCATCCTAGGTAATTTATTACTCTTCACATGCATTACTAAACTGTTACTGAAGTCACAAGACTTGGTTCTAAAATAATCAACTTGTATATCCGAAGCTTCAAAAGGACCCTATTGACATAGATTTTTGCATTTCTTTGTAAATTTCATATTCATTTGGGCTTTTAGCCTTCCTTTCAGAGCGTAAGAGATCCTAAAAATGAAATCCTGGGTTAAAATTTGGTCTGTATTAAGAAATTTAACAAACACTAAACTCGAATACAGCATTATTTCTTAACAAAGAGTATTCATTGCAAAAAGCTGAGGTTACCAAATGCAATCAAAGCATTTATTTGTAAAACCATATAAAGAAAATAACAACGCGAAAAAGCAAGGCCAAAATTATTTACACATTTCCAGAGAGACTACTCATAAACATGCTGGTTTGGTCCTTAAATGTTACACTGATGAGTGTTTAGGAGAAACCCCACATGTAAAAACCCCTGTGCCTGTTAATCCTTTCTGCGTAAAAAGGTATTTTATGTTGTATGACTTAAAGTACTGTTAGGAAAGAGATTACGTTCACCTTAGACTTACATTAGCATGGGCATAGATGCTAAAAGCAATTAGCAAGAAGGCACTGAGACTTCCTGGGTAACACGATGGTTTATCGCTTCGGAGATTACAGTTCTGTTCTTTTCTCTTTCACTGACTTCCTTTGAGATGCTGAAACTCAGTTATTAACCTTTCAAACTTTCCACACAGTTTCATTTCTTGAACAATTACACTCTCGTTTTATATGAAGAAAATACATAACAATTAAACAGAGCTTTTGTCCTCAGGACTCCTCCACCTTTAGGTTCAAATTCTGATTCTGTTAATTTTAATGTGCTCTTCTTGTGGTATTAACTTTAATGGGGTTTCAGCTGGGGAATTTTTTCACGTTTCTCACTATTGGTTGCCTTCAGCCTTCAGAATACATGAAAGTCCTTTTGAAACCGACAGTTTACCATAGCTTGACATTTAGCTGGAGTGGTACAAACCTGTGTTTTGGAGATGTGTGATCAAGGACTAATCCTTGCCCTGGTATTTGTATGACTTATCATTACAGAGACATCACTTTTCTCTTCACCCAGTCCTGCTCCATACTAATTACAGCATAAATCGCATAAATCCTATTATAAGAGTGATTCCAAGAAATCCTATTGTAAAGATGAGTTTAATTTCGCCTTAAGACATCAATTTATCTATTCAGTACTGAGAACACTGGAAAACTTTCATGAAGCAGGTGCTTTTCAAGGACAAGCACAGCAGGAGTTTTAAGAATTTAAAAACATCCGAGAACAGTTCAAGACCCATCTTTCTATCAGTTAGGGAATGAGAAGAAAACGGGAAAAAAAAAGGATCTGGTATGTATTCATTGCATATTTTCTTCATATTCTTTCTGTATAAATACATTTCTTGAATCAATTTGGATTATTTTCCAAGTATGGTATTATTTAACCTGAAGCCTGTAGGTGCTGGAAAAATTTGGACTTGTTGCTCAAAACCAACACTGTCTTGCAAGAATGGCATCTCTAGCATTGCAGGAAATCCTACAATTCAAAGGTAAATAAGCCCTCACTATACTTACAGGATCTGTAATTTCAGATTTAAAATTACGTCAAAAATCAGATTTAATTGAAAGCAAAAGAGACTCTGTCTCAGAAAAATATGCACAATACTTTTATTAGCTGATCTATTCTGTGAAAAATAAATATTTACCTAGGTTGTTACTAACTAGGCTTTAACAAATAGGTTTTAACAAACAGGTTTCAGGATGATAAAGTGTTCAAGACCTTGTATGTGACTATACCAAGACAGATAAAAATAATTAAAAATACATTCTGCTATACACAGTACAAAAACGAGAGAGCAAACCAGGTTAAAACAAGACAGCAAAGGCAAACCCAAAAACATCCTGTGCAGTGAAATAGAAGGGGTTTCAATTTCATAGTATCCCCCAAGATTTATTGATTAGATTTTTCGTTCTATTTTTACTAGGAATCTGCCGAACACTCAAAGTAATCTACTTACTAATAATTCAGCCTATAACTAAATGTCTAATTATTCAGTTGATGAAACACAGAGGAATCACAGCTCATGATTAATTTTGCTGGGTGTGGGAAATATTTTTCAGAAGGAAGGGAGAACTGATACTCTCCAAGCCTCTTTTTCTACACTCAGTTACTCATCTTCCAAAGATTTCCCACTCTCTTCCTGAGGTGCTTTTCTGCAAGAGGATTGAGGAACATATTTGGGATCCCGGCACAAATTCCCCAATGGACCCAGCCTCGGACTCTCTGTGACAAATAAGCCAACCTCGTGGAATCATTTCTAAAAAGGTTTTCAGAAGTTCATTACGTAAGTTGTCATCTATCTCACATTACTCTAACCCCGTGATACAAATGTCAGCGTGCTGATGAATAGGTCACATCCAACCCTTCCCTCCGTCATATGGCTGTGCAAGAAGAGCCTCGCACAATCACGCACTGTAAAGGTTTCTGCTACAGCTGAAGCAACCGGGCGACTAACTTGTGTATTTATAGTGTTTCTAATTATGTATTAAGTAGCAGTGGCACTGAAGATGTGCTTTAGAATAACTTCCTTTTCCACTGACTGTTTTTTTTTTCCAAGCTGGCTCCAATTATCTCTAGGAGCTGGACTCGACATACCACTCACACATATGCCTAGGACAGACTTGGGGTGGAAACGTCACTCTGCCTAGAGACTGGCAACTTTAGAAGAGATGTTCAGATATCATTCACGTAACCTAGAGAAGTCACGGTCATATGCAATGAAATTTCAACGTTTGGCTGTCTTTTCCTCTATTTTCCTAGTTGTTCCACTGTAGGATAGCTGCAGGGTTTTGCTCCTTTTCCTCCTAGTCATCCTCTGATCTTTCAAAATGCAGTTCTGACATTCACTTATATGGCTCCAGTCAGAAAAAAAAAAAAAAAAAAAAAAAAATTCTAGGGAACTTAAATATGGAANCTGTGGCTCATTACAGTTCGTTTTTCAAACATCATCTTACAGACCAATGTGATAAGTTTTTGACACAACCGTTACAATCAAGACTGAGTTTTTGTAAGAGATCAAGGGAATAAAAGTGGTTTCAAATGATGGCAGCAGGAGACTGAAAACAAAAATCTCCATTCCAGAGGTAACAGTTACAATGCCTGGTGTGCTTCTTTTTATTCAAATTGACTATCAGAAATTGCATAGCCAGAATAAACCAGTAATTGCAAAAAGTGTGTCTAATTCTGTCCTGTTGCATAATTATTGAAACTCATTGATTGAAACGGGATTGTAGAATCCCACTTGATTGACAATTCAAGATTTAGTCCTCTGAATCCACTCTTCCTTCATACATGTTTTGAAAGGCTTTCGGTACCAACAGTGACACTGTCGTTGCCATTTTAGCTCTTCCAGAAAGAAATCACGGAACACTATTTTTGCTTTGAGAAACTGGATGGAAAGGAAAGAAAGCAGAGCAGAAAAGCACAACCTTCCATTTCATAGTCAGGCACAGCAAAAATAATTTAGTTCCTATTTAACCATTTGGAAACTGCACCTTTAAACATTACAGTGAGCTTGTTTGAACAGAGGATTCCCTTCATAGTACTACAGTGGAAAAATGTGTATTTAAGTTTTGAACCCTAAGGAAGAGTCTCAGTGTTTTGTTAAGGAAACATTTTTTGATGGCATCATTCTTTATGTTTTTTCATTATTTCAGACGGGCTTGCTCCCACTGTACAAAAGACTCACCGGCATCTGGTAAAGTTATTTTCCTATTTTTGTGGAAACAGGCCAAGATGTGCAATAACAGCTAGTAAGTCTGTAGTAATGAAGTATCCATTTCCTGGAAATTTAGAAGTTTCAAAATATTTTCAAATAAATATCTAAAAAGCAATATTACAATGCAGAAAGCAGAGTTCATTGCCTTAGTCCTTTAAAAGAAAAGAATAGAAATGTCTGTAGTGGAGATATCATTATGCAGTGTATTATTAATTAGTAGATACAGAGCCATACTGCTCACATGCCCTGGCTTTGTTAGTCCATATGTTGTAGGATCCCTCCTTGAAGGGCCACAAAATCATCTGCCGTGGGAGGCAGAAGGAACTGCTGGTTGACGACAAGCATGGTGGCAAATGACAACAAGCTGGGACAAAAAAAAAAGCAGGGAAAGAGGGAAAATCCTTTTAGTTCTCACTCATTATTGTCAAGCAAAAGCTAATGAAAGTGATGGCGACAGAAGCCAGATCTCTTTATCCCTGTCCCATGCTAGCCCTCCCCACTGCTCTTCTCTAATTTTTTTTTTTTTCTTCATCTTGTTGTGGGTAGATTTGTTGATTTAGAAATAACTTCAGCACTAGCACAGAACAAGCTGAGGCGAACAGAGCACACTGAAGTATTTTGCTTGAACTCTAGACCTTACTCTGGCACATCTTCCCTTTATTGTATTACTGTCTCCTCAGTTACCATAAAAAGAATTCAAATGTATACTAACCATTTTAATTGGATTACAGGACTCGTGATGACTTTGACAACTGATGTATGTTTCACAACTACATGGCAGTCATTTATTAATGTTTTGGTCAACATTTCTCCACATTTCATTCCAGGAAATCCTTCTATTCAACCCCAGTCTCCAGAGGTGGCTGGGCTGGGTGTGGGTACAGCTTGCTGATCTTACCAAGGTTTTGCTTACACTGCAAACTGATGATCTGGGAGAAAACTCTTCTAAGAATTCTTAAAAAAATTTTAGCCTCACTGGTAAGATGCTGTTCTTGCTTCTCTCTCTGCACTGGTCTTTTCCTCTCTTATTCTCTCTACAAGGACACAGAAATGCATGAACACCACTACCCAGACTTGGGGTACTTCCTCGTCTCTGTCCTTATTTCTGCCTTCAACACTCCTGTATTTTACATCAGGAATCATATTTTACTTCACTCTACCCACACCTTAAGATTAGTACCTCCCTGGCACTGTCTCTCATGAAGGCCTTTCTCTCTCTGGATCAGCCTCATGGCAAGAAATGAAGGGCAAATCCATCCATACATATATCCCAGTGTGTATAATGCTCAAAAAAAAAAAAAAAAAAAAAAAAAAGAGAAGAAAANNNNAAAAAAAAAAAAAAAGAAAGAATCTATCTAGGCTAGAACTCTTGATCAGCAGTGAGAAAAATTTTAAGACAATATCTGATCTTGTGAAACTTTTCACCTTGAGTTTAGCACGGAGAGTGTTTTACAAATTTTAAGCCAAAAATATGAAGTTAGATTGCTTGCCTTGCTCTTTTCATCCATCTGCACTTACAGTTCTAGCCAGGAACAAAAAATACAGGATCAGAAAGAATAAAAGAAAACAGGGAGTTTTCATTTTCCCACAGGTTATGGCATATTTTTTTTCATCACAGAGGATCCCTGTTTCTCTCCCACTTCAGGATATCACGGGTTTACAAGCATTCACCAGGGGATGGGTGGCTGGGAACAGGGAGCACAGGGAGATCTACTTCCATTTAAAAAGCAGACAGCTTTTTAGGACTCTACTGAATAAGCAGTGTTTGCTGCAACAGCAAAACAACTGAACCACCAAACTTCCTGCCCTACTCTGCACTGACTACCAGTCTCTTCCAAGGTTCATGTCTGTAAAACTCTCAGAGCTGCTTAAAAAATATTGGTGGCTTCTTTGATAAAAATTTTTGTGACTCAGAAATATTAAGTGTCCCTTACGTTGCTGGAGAGTTGCCAGACACAAAATCTTTAATCCTGCTGAAAATCTCATTGAGTGACATCTAGAGAGGAATTATGTCAATAAAAATCCTGCTTAACTGAGGGCAAGTAAAGAGAATTTCCTGCAAAGGCAGATATTTGCAAGCTTCATTTTCATGTGACAAGCTTTGATTAAAGGAATGGCAATCCTAGAGCTTAGTAAAAAGAAACCGTGTGTGATGTAATGATTGCCACAGGTTGTCCTTGCATATGGGCTACCTGTTGCATCTTCTTTCTATGTCCTAAAGGAGACACTTCACTAAAACAGGTTCTATTACGCAGTTTAAAGAAGACACCAAGTGCAGGGTTATTGAGGTTAGAGCTAAAAGTCTACAAGGGATTATCAGGCAATCAGCAATGCATTATCTGTTTTAGAGCACCCAGACTCACATAAGAAAACTTACAGAGAAGCCTGAATGTCCATTTGATTAGATATCTGCTTGTGATTTCATGTGGCTCAAGCCTGCTGAGAATTCCCCTTCTAAAAACCGTACATTCCTAAGGTATTGCAATAAGTGAAACCATCTTAAAATGACTGAGAGTGAAAGTCCTGTTCAGCAGCGCACTCATGATGTTCATCCCACAATTTAACCTGCAGCAAGCGTGTTCTAACTAATAAATTCGAAGTGACAAAGTAAAATCTATACAATGTAGAGACCTAGTCCTGCAGGGACATATAGACATCTTTGACTTCAAACAGCGACCTAACACGCTTGCACAGATGGGAGGATTTTCCAAAGTCCTTGTATTATTCCACCCTTAATGGAAAGAACAGGGGTGCAACAGACTGAATTTAAAAGGCAAAGCAGCAAATCAAGATGGCTTTGTGGGCCAGATGCAACAATTTAGCGTTGCCCCTCAGATTTGGGTGGTGATTACGTCTTTAAATCTGATTCTCAGGCACACTCCGCTCTTCGTGCTTTCCATTAAAGTCCTCTGCATTCTTCTGAAGATGATGAGACTTTGCCAAGTCTCAATGAACTTGGCAATTCAATGCCTCGTTGGATTCCAGGGACCAGAACACATGTATTTCTCCTAAAATATGTGAGGTGACCAGTCTGACAGGTATTCTCAAACCATTCATAAAATACACCTGGAGCACTGGGGTCCCTACAGATGTTGTAGGCAAATATTTTTTTGACTGGAAAGCAAAGCTGCTTTCTATTCAAAGAAGGGACCTGGAGAGGAGCTCCTGCCCATGCTCTCTACATTGTAACCTATAAACTAGGACACTCATCATACTGCCTTCTATTCAGGACCACCCTAATACCTGAGACCGCTCCAGTATTTTACTAAATAATTGTTCCACATGAAACACCAGAGTGATGCTCACAACAGGCATTAGAGAGGTTTTGCTCCTAGAGAAATGCAGTAAGTAGTAAACTACAAAAGATTCCTTACTCCTCACAGATTTTCTTCCTGGCTCAGTGATTCTCGCTTTTTTCTTGCACATTTCCAATAAATGAAATTAAAAATATTCTCCTTTACTATTCACTGGTAAAGAAATTTATTACAGGTAGTGAAAGTTGTCAGTATAAAAGTCTTAAAGCAGAGAAAAACAGACCAAAACCTTGTCCTTCCTGTATAAGTGTTTTAAGTAGTAACCTATAGCACAAAAGATGGGCACCACCAGCTGTGCCCCTGGCCATATCTTAAAAGAATGAGCTCTGGCCCAGGTGTTTTTTTAAAGTCAGAGCTTAGAGTTGTGCTCCGAGTTTTGCATCAGATCTTTTTTAAGAGATCTAAAGAGATCTTTTTTAACGGGGAAACATTCAAGATGGGTGTTTACCCTCAGCAGTTCCCCCTCTAGCATTCCTACCACTTTGTTGGGCTTAGGCAGCTCCCCGTGGATTTTAGGCAATCCCATTCTCAAAGTACTGCAAGTTTTTAATCTCATTTTGATGCACTCCCATTCTCAGCAACACCAGAGTATTCTGAATTCACCAAGAGAAATGGACTGAAAGGTGATGAATGGGTCTAACCCAGACCAGTGCAGGTTATATATTCACCATAAAAGCATCTTACACTAAGGGTGGGATCACCTCCAGATGGTGAAGTACCTTCAGCTTCTCTAGATTCCCCGATCATTTCCCATCAACTTGCTTTCCGCATTGAATTAGCTTCTTTGAGCTGAAAAGGTTTTACCATTGAGGCAACCAAGAGTAGCTTTTAGTATGACAAACTTAATGTTGTGGAGGCCCCATCCCTGGAGGGGTTCAAGGCCAGGCTGGATGGGGCTTGGAGCAACCGGGTCTGGTGGGAGGTGTCCCTGCCCAGGGCAGGGGGGTTGGAACTGGATGGTCTTTAAGGTCCCTTCCAACTCTAACCATTCTAGGATTCTATGAAACTTTTGTTGTCTCACAAATAAACTGGAATTAGGTAGTATCTGATCCACTCACATTGAAGATCTTCCCAGTACCAATTGGAAGCAGAAATATTGTTTTCCAATCTTGTAAAACTGGCTAAAAACAAAACAAAACAGAGAAATTTGATGACATGTATATATATCACTTAGGTTTTCTTTAGGAAAAGATCTCGAGTGGAGCTTCTAAAACTTCTCAGATTAGCGGCAGTGGTAACAGTTTGCTTCTGTTACTGATTTATTTGCAGGAAATGGCTTTACAGCATAGCAACACACCACAGATAGGATAATGAGATACTGTGTTTGGGGCACTCACGGTAGGTTTTCCTCTGATATACCAAAAGAGGAATATTTTAAACAAAACATTTCAGAAGCCTTCTACATCTCTTAACAGCATCCGGAATAATAAACTGTCTTGCTACCTTTGCATAATCTGCAACTCCCCAGTATCTGCAGGAAATCCACAAAAAAACCCTCATTTACGCACACAGTCACCACAGCAAAACCATGTGGTCAGCAAGGTGAAAATAACAGCCGAAGCCTGATGCAGCTGGAATACATTTGAAATATAAAAAGACAAAACTTCCTACCCCTTAGCCTTTCTTTTTACAAATGTATATAGTTATATTTCATTTTAGTATGTTATCATAGAATGGTTAAGAGTTGGAAGGGACCTCAAGGATCATCGAGTTCCAACCCCTAATATGGATAAAAACTACACGCACAACCACACCATTAAAATATACGGATATAAAAAAGGAAAGACACAAGCACACACTTAGTCACCCTATGTTTTCATAATCCTCTACATCAATAGAAATGTTCTGGGCTGGTTCTAACTTGTCTGCTTTGGAACCACCTGAAATTCATGTTTTACCTTTCGGACTTAAAATTCTACGTATGTACCAATTTATGCCCAAAACTGCCCATTTTATGAAAGAAATTGCTAGATAGCTCTTAAGAAAATCAGTGAGATCCTGTTTAAATTTAATGCATATCTATAAATATGCATAAATAATGCATATTTAAATGCATATTTAATGCATATTAAGAGATAGTTTTAGATGAGTGGTTTTAGTCCTACAAAGAAGTTTTACTTTACGATGAGTTTAAGTGCCGCTGTGAAATACCTATGTCTTTACAATGTAAAATACTTACATCAGAGCTTTATAGCAGAGTTACCAAAAGCATGCAGTTAGCTTCAAAAAACGGCATGTTAGGCTTTCACTCTGAACAAAAAACTATCAGAAGAGTAGGGAAGGGTAAACTGCTGTTGCCCAAACAGAAGCCGAATATGAGCCTCTTCTGGGGTTTGAAAAAGTTACAATCAATTTGCTTGTTTGTTTTCTTCCCGTTTTATGCCCTGTGGCACTTTCTAGATTCAGGCAGAAGCACAAAGATTGTACAGAGCTAAGAGAAAAGCTCTTCCTCTGCTACTGTCTTTCTGCTCTGATGAGAAACAGGAAATACCAGCAGTCTCACAGGAGCGCCTGTTCTCCGAAGATCTCCAGCTCGAATGGGGATCATTGCACAAACCCATCTGAGCCTGAAAACCTTTTGAAACTGGGCTATTTCTAAGTGGGACACAAAAAAACCTGGCAGAATTCGGTAGCTTCATCACTTGAAGACCCACAAAAATGCAAAGTGAAATAATACCATCTGTCTGTCACGGCTACAACAAGCATTCGTTATCGATTAACATGGAATGGAAACCTTTCCAAATCTATAGAGAGGTCTCTACACATGAAACGTGCTTTAACAAAAAAATACAAGTAAATGTTTTCAAACGGGGGTTTGCATCTTTACTTCACGACAGCTTAAAGGGGCTGGATTTTCACAGGCTGCATGATTGCCTTTTCTGATAAGCAGAATCCTTCAAGTCTTCTTAGTAACTACACAAAACCTCGAGCACTCTGAACTGCAGCTTTAACACTGAAAAGGTATTACATGTCAGTTGACAAGGGAATACATCACCAGAGTGCCTACACTGATGCCAAAGGTAAGGCTGACAACAGCCACCAGCAGATGCTTAGAGTAGGAAAAAAAAAACAGGGTAGAACACAGACAAAGTGATCCTTTCTCTAGCAAGGATTTTGGCAATCCAGTAAAGGGACCTTCTGAGACAGAAAGCATATTTAGGCCGTTATGTTTATTGGCAATACGAAGCTATCCAATGTGTATTTTCAAATTTCATCTTCAAAACAATCATATTTTTGGCCTCAAGGTCTCGGGGCGATGAATCATGGAATTATGGAGTTGTCAGAGCTGGAAGGGACCTCTAGAGACCACCTCGTTCAACTCCCCTGCTCAAGCACAGAGCACATCACCCAGGACTACATCCAGGTGGGGCTTGAAGGTCTCCGGAGAAGACCTCCCTCCAGGGTCTGTCACCCCCACCGGAAACAAGTTTCTTCTCATACTTGAATGGAATCCAACAACTTAACTATGCATTGTGTGAAAAAGGGCTTCCTTTGTTTTGCTTTTAGAGTTCCTCTACTACAAAGTGCATAATCATTTCTTCCTCACCTTCTCCATGGCTTTATTGTGTGTTTTCCTCTCATCCTACCTCTGGGTCTTTTTCCAAATTACAGAGGTCTCTCCTAATCTATTAACTCTCCCTACTGTGAGCATACTCCTGAGTAGTATTTTTGTACTTTATATCCTAATATTTCCTTTCTATAATGAGGTAACCAGAACTGCACTTAATGTTCAAGATGTGAGCATATCTTGGATTTATTTAGTGGTATACTGACTGTTTACTTTGCTCTCGGTTCCTTTCCTCATTCTTTTCATGTTATTGGCTCGTAATACGTGAGCTGATGTTTTCAGAGGTGTGCCCAAGAAGTCCAAGATGCCTTTCCTTAAAAGTAACAGCTTGTTTAAAGTCCATTACTTTGCAGACATAATTAAGGTGTGTCCGTCCCTGTCCCCCCCCGCTCCTTGTACATTACTGATATTAAGACTCAAGAGTCATCTTTTTACCCACCTACTAATGATTAAAAAGTCCTTTGGCAACCCACTCTAGTTTTGGCCATCCTGAGCGATTTTTGATTATTGGAAAATTTCTTAGTAACCTTGTTGCACCACATTTTTCAGTCTCTCTATGAATAGCTGGACACATTTCCCAGCACATACCCTTGTGAGACTCCAGTGGAAACCTCTCACCACCCTGAAAACTTTTAAGCAATAATTTATCCTGGAAACGATATTTTTCCTTTTCTCCTGCAGAAGTTTGATCTCTTCGCAAACCACTGTGAAGGACTTTGTGAAAAGCTTTTGGAAATGCTGTTGACCCTTTCTAAGAACCGCAATACATGAGTGAGAGTGGTTTCCCTCTACAAAAACCATGCTAATATTCATCTATATACTTGGTTACTACTTCCATACATTATCATCGTTAATAAAGATTTGCTTGGTATAACGGAGTCAGAACTTCTAGTCTGTAGAAGTCTGTAGAAGAACTTCTAAACTTCTGAAGTTTGACGTCACATTTACCTCCTTCACATCAGATACAGTGACTGCTACAGGAAGGATGACACACACATTTCTTAGTTCATTGTTTTCATAGCAGAGCTCTTTTAAAGCTCCAGGGTGGTTCTGGTAATCTAATTATTCGTATTTGCCATCCTACAAAATAATTTATTATAAAATACCATGACAGACTGGCATTAAAGAAAAAATATTGACAATCTATCCTATAGATACATGTACTACTATACTACAAAACTGCATCTTCCTATGGCCAAGTGATGGCACTGATGAAAGGGACTGGATTTAGTACGGGTAGCTTAGTAAAACTGTTTTCTAAGACTGTAAAATGTGAACATGAAACCTCCCAGAAAAGCAGTGAGGTTAGATCTTAAGAGAATGAAGTATCTAAGACAAAGACTAAGCTGAGCTTAAATGACTGGCTAAAGAAGCCAGCATAGGCTGTGGAGAACTGAAGTGAAGCAGCAAGTCCCTGCAAAACCTTCTATCTTGTCCACATCCCACTGAAAGTGAAAGAACCACTGACAGCACCACCAGATTGATACAGTTTTAAAGGCAGCTCCGTAAAATTCTTAGGAGCTTTGTCTAATTGCGGCTAATGTTCAAACAATTTGATACAATTCTTTTCAGCCATAAAGAGGTTTTGGAGGATGAACACAGAGCATAAGAACTGACGTACCAGATCAGATGAGGAGCAGTGATTACTATCCTATTTGCAGCAATGCTCAGCAGATTTGCTACAGATTCAGGGTTAAAGACTATAGCAAAATGCAAAAATTGTATCTTTTCTTAACTTTCTAAATTTCATCTAGGTCTGGTTTTTTGCTTTCACTGTATACCCTCTTGAATCCTCATTATTTCTAGACTTTTCTACCTTGTGGAAATTCATTCCAGATATTATATCTGGACTCTGTGATTATTTGTAATCTATTTTAAATGTACTACCTTAAAATGCCATTAACACATCCTGGAGTTTGTATCATGAGAAAAGATATAAAAGTGTCACTGTGTCACTTACCAGTTATATCTAAAATGGCTTAAATCTAATGAGTTTGCATGCTAAATTTCAATCATTGTATTTTTGTATAATTTCACTTTCACTCCACTGATATTTATTTTTAGTTCTGGTCAGAACAATACATGTCAATATAGCAGAAACGTTGTTCTACAGTAACTTGTATTCCCCAGAAATACTAATGGGTATGAGGTTGGAAGGGACCTCTGGAGATCATCTAGTCCAACCCCCCTTCCAAAGCAGGGTCACCCAGAGCAGGTTGAACAGGAATTCATCCAGGTGGGTTTTGAATGTCTCCAGAGACAGAAACCCCACCACCTCTCTGGGCAGCCTGTTCCAAGGCTTTGCCACCCTCAGAGTGAAGAAGTTCCTCCTCATGTTTAGATGGAACTTCCTATGTTCAGGTTTGTGCCTGTTACTTCTCCTCTCTCTCTCTTTTTTCCTCTCACTGGGCACCACTGTAAAAAGACTGGCCCTGTCCTCCTGACACTCATCTTTTCAGTATTTATAAGCATTGATAAGATCTTACTCACCTCAGTCTTCTCCAGACTAAAAAGACCCAAGTCCCTAAGCCTTTCCTCCTAAGAGAGATGCTACAGGCCCCTCATCATCTTTGTAGATGTAGATGGTTTTAGAACAAATTCTAGGCATTCTTTCAAGTGAATATTATCTCTGTTTTTCTGTCTTTCCTAAGCTGCTTGCCCCAGAGCTTCACTGGATAAATTAACAAAAGGTGTGACAGTCTTCTGCAATTATGGCCTTAATCATGACATGTCCTGCAGGCTGTCCACCATCTACTTACACAGCTGTTTGCTGGTGGTCTGTTGGTTGTGCCAGTAAATACAGGGAGGTATCTAATAGACAACTGTACTTTCTGGAACCCTAAAATTGTCTAGGTCAGAAGGAACCTTTCAGATCATCAGTCCAACCATCAACCTAATTCTGATAAAAAA
>VZRU01012321.1:15000-34973 GCA_013398155.1 Pedionomus torquatus
CATCACTAAACCATGTCACTAAGCACAATGTCAACCCATCCTTTAAATACCTGCAGGGATGGTGACTCCACCACTTCCCTGGGCAGCCCATTCCAATGACTGATAACCCCTTCTGTGTAAAAGTTTTTCCTGATATCCAGTCTGAACCTACCCTGGTGCAACTTGAGGCCATTTCTTCTTGTCCTATTGCCTGTGACATGGGAGAAGAGACCGACCCTCCCTGGCTACACCCTCCTTTCAGGGAATTCTAAGAGAGCGAGAAGGTCTCCTCTCAGCCTCCTTTCCTCCAGGCTGAACACCCCCAGCTCCCTCAGCCTCTCCTCATATAACTTATTTTCCAGATCCTTCAGCAGCTTTGTTGCCCTTCTATGGACACGCTCCAGCACCTCCACTGAATTCAGAATCACACTTGGGGATCTGCTCTCCTTCATGAACAAACATACTGTATTGGGGGCAACTGTGAAAAGACAGTGTAGATAAAACCTTCTGGCCTCCTCTCCACCCATCTGCTGGGGCTTGCCAGCAGTGCGGTTTTGAAAGCTCAGCATTAGACTGTCATTTCTTTGCCTTCCTTTCTGGGGGATTTCCACATTCAAACCACCATCCCCAGCAGAGCTGTTGGAGAAGACCGACTTCATGAAGAATGTGGCTATCTCATTGTTATAAGTCAGGACAACTCGAGCTTTTTCACCACTGTGGGCAAAACAGAACATAGAGGAGGCAAAGCAACTGCCCCAGGCTCCATACCCCACCCTGCCACCGTTCTGCTAGCCCACTGGCAACCCAGCCTCTCCTTTCAGCTGTCAGGACTGGAGATAGGGACCATGCAGAATGGGGCTGAGCATGCTCGTTGCCAGGACTGGACATAGGGACCATGCAGAATGGGGCTGAGCATGCTCGTTGCAGGGTTACCAGCACCCATTAAGGTGGATTTTGCTCAAACTGCTCAGTGGGAACCTTATCTACAAGAACTGCTTTGCTGTGGTCACTACCAGTGAAAAATAACACCGTTTCAGAGTCAAACAGCAAATGGAGCCCGAGAAAATGAGAATTCCTCTCAGACTTTTCTTTAAGGACATCATCTGCCTACTCCTCTTGGTTTGTCTCTGCAGATACCAATTTTAGTTTGTCTGTGCTTACACCCAGCCAGAGAGTCAACATTCTCCCGTCTGCATCTAAGGGATCAAAGCCCAATGATCCTGCACTGTCTAAATCCAGTGCCTGACATCTGGATTTAGGAGATGGCAGCATCTGGCTAAATCCATATGCATGGAAGAGTTCCGTTATACAGTGATTCACAAATGGTAGTTCCCCAAATTGTAATAGCACTTCTTACAATAGATAAACTGTAACATCCAAAGCTATAAGCAACAAGCCAGTTATTATTTAACACAGTACAAATATAGAATCATAGAATCATAGAATGGTTAGAGTTGGAAGGGACCTCAAAGATCATCCAGTTCCAACCCCCCTGCCACGGGCAGGGACACCTCCCACCACACCAGGTTGCTCCAAGCCCCATCCAGCCTGGCCTTGAACCCCTCCAGGGATGGGGCAGCCACAGCTTCTCTGGGCAACCTCTTCCAGTGCCTCACCACCCTCACAGCAAGGAATTTCTTCATAAGATTCAATCTAAATCTCCCTTCTTCTAGTTTAAAACCATTACCCCTGGTACTATACTGTGTATTACTAATACTGCAATGCACTGAGCAGTAGGAAGAATAGATGCTTAGGCAGGAAAAAAAAAAAANGATTAGGGAAGAAAAAAAAAAAAAAAAAAAAAAAAAGAAGCAGATTTTGGAATTTAAATGCAACATCTTTAAATCAGAATTTAAATCCCACGAACAGTTTTCCTAAAACTGAACAGAGCTAAGCAGAGCAGCCCCAGGTTTTAGTTTTTTGTGGTTTTTATAGGTTCATAATAAAAGTAAAAGTTGTATGGCAAAGAAAATTGTCAGAATCTCACTCTACAGACCCTCTGAACACTGCAAGTTTCCCTCTAAAAACACCTATTTATTATCTTCTGTATTACATTGAGATCAAGGGATGATAATGACAGAAGACTAGAAAAATGCAGGCAATATTATCTATAAATTATTTGCTGGATAAAAGACAATCAGAAAAAAGATGTACGAACTGCAGTTTCCTTACATTTTGTATATCAACCCACTTTCTGTCAGAAGGCGAAATTTTGTGGAAAGTGCAATAAAAGCAATTTTGCAAAAGGTCATAATTGCAACAACTGCAATTTCCTAACTAACCTTGGGGACTTTTCAGTAAATTATAATATCCAGCAGATGACATCTCCCTATTAATAGATACAAAAAAATGTCCTACTCTTCGTAACACGTGTGTGCGCCACATATGGAAGTCATTTCCTCTTACAGTATTGTCTGGACGATGAAAAAAAAGATATTCACTTCCAGGAGGCCTGACTGAAAAGTCTTCTTGGATTTTCCAGCAGGCCAAGATACATGATATGAAAGCTCTGAGGAAGAGAGTTTTTACAGCCTATTTATTATCTTTTTAATAGGAACAAATTCGTAGCATGATGGGATGTAGTAGCATGATCATATATGCAATTCCTTAGAAGGAGGCAAATATGATTGCCCACTGCAATTACATATGAAACAGCAAAGGTTTTTATTCTTCAAAAGAATTTTTGTTAATGAGTGTTAATTACTTAATACATGTACAGTACTTAAATTTTGTAAATAAATACCTTTTCCCCCTCTAATCTGCATGCGTGAGATCCCACCTGGAGTACTGTATCCAGCTCTGGAGTCCTCAAAACAGAAAGGGCATGGATCTGTTAGAACGGGTCCAGCAGAGGGCCATGAAGATGATCAGAGGGATGGAGCACCTCTCCTATGAGGACAGGCTGAGGGAGCTGGGGCTGTTCAGCCTGGAGAAGAGAAGGCTCCAGGGAGACCATGGAGCAGCCTTCCAGGATCTGAAGGGAGCTCCAGGAGAGCTGGAGAGGGACTCTTTGTCAAGGGGTGGAGTGACAAGACAAGGGGTAACGGTTTTAAATTGGAAGAGGAGAGATTTAGATTGTATATAAGGAGGAAATTGTTTCCTGTGAGGGTGGTGAGGCACTGGAAGAGGTTGCCCAGAGAAGCTGTGGCTGCCTCATCCCTGGAGGGGTTCAAGGCCAGGCTGGATGGGGCTTGGAGCAACCTGGTGTGGTGGGAGGTGTCCCTGCCTATGGCAGGGGGGTTGGAACTGGATGATCTTTGAAGTCCCTTCCAACTCTAAACATTCTATGATATTACGATTCTATGAATTATTCTAGCTTGTAAATGAAGGTTAATCAATTAAACTGTGGTAATTTACTGGGGAGTCTTGATATCTCATGCTGCCATAACTTACCCTGTCAGGCTTTAGGATCAGGTTGTATCTGCTGTTTTGCTCATGCCATGCTCTTTAAAAGAAATCAAAATCTGGAGATTAATAAAATAGAGTTCAGAATACTGTGCTTTCAGACAGACTCTCTGTAAAATACACCATTAATTTCAGAGAGTTTGAAGTGGCTTGACAGAAAAGTAAAACTACTGAAAAGAAAATTGGGGCTGTTTTACCTCAAACCAGGACAGACATAAATATGTTGAAGAAAAAACAGATTTCCAGGAGGGAATAGATTTAGTACAAGACACAAGCTGGTTGAAAACAGTGTTATAATCCCATTTAATAATGATTTATTTATAGAGGACAAGGCACTTGAAATGAACGACTTTATAAAAATACAGAATAGAATAAACAGTAACTATTCCAAGAAAAGAGAGGAGGTGGATAGTGCTGACAGCGTCCCCGCGGCGCCGCGCTGGCCTGGCTGTGCCTCTCAAGCGAGCGGTTCCTGATGCTATGGCTGCACCAGGAGACAGCCTCACTGAGGGCGCAGCAATGGGAAGAAACAGGGACCTGGGCTGGAAAATCACACTTGCCTGGGAGGAGGAAGAAAGCAGGACAGGAGGCCATGTGGAACAAAGCAGTTCTACGACTCTAAGAGGCATTTACGCTTAGTGCTACTAACCTAATCTGTAGTTGCAGTAAATATACCAGCAAAGTGTGCCCAGTATAAATCTGGGGGAGATGATGATTGTGCTTAGATGGAGAGTGAAATAAATAGTAACAACAAAGTACTACATATATCCTTAAAAGAAGGGTGTTGGCTAGAGCAAATAGCATGAAGTTCAACCAAGCCAAGGGCTGGGTCCTGCACCTGGGACGTGGCAACACCAGGCACAAATACAGGTTGGGTGGAGAATGGCTGGAGAGCAGCCCTGAGGAGAAGGACTTGGGAGTGCTCGTGAATGAGAAGCTCAACATGAGCCGGCAGTGAGTGCTGGCAGCCCAGAAAGCCAACGGCATCTTGGGCTGCATCAAAAGAAGCGTGGCCAGGAGGTGGTGGGAGGTGATTCTGCCCCTCTACTCTGTGCTCGTGAGACACCACCTGGAGTCCTGTGTCCAGCTCTGGAGTCCTCAACACAGAAAGGACATGGAACTCTTGGAATAGGTCCAGCAGAGGGCCACAAAGATGATGAGAAGACAGGCTGAGAGAGTTGAGGCTGTTCAGGCTGGAGAAGAGAAGGCTCCAGGGAGACCTTCTAGCAGCCTTCCAGGATCTGAAGGGAGCTCCAGGAGAGATGGGGAGGGACTCTGTCAGGAAGTGGACAAGGGGTAGCGTTTTAAATTGGAAGAGGGGAGATTTAGATTGGATATTAGGAGGAAATTCTTTGCTGTGAGGGTGGTGAGACACTGGCCCAGGATGCCCAGAGAAGCTGTGGCTGCCCCATCCCTGGAGGGGTTCAAGGCCAGGCTGGATGGGGCTTGGAGCAACCTGGTCTGGTGGGAGGTGTCCCTGCCCATCGCAGGGTGTTGGAACTGGATGATCCTTAAGGTCCTTTCTGACTTTAACCATTCTATGATTCTAAGGGTACAGTCTGGAAAGAAGGAAACCAAGAGAGGTATTTCTAACTGTAAAGAAAGCGATTATATGCATGTAATCACCCAATAGTAAAGAGATGAAGACAAAATCACAAGACTTCAATAAAGCACTATGTTCTCTTCTGTGAGTATTATTATGGACTATTAAATGGCATATAAATACAAAAAGAGGTCATAGGGGGACTTTTAAAAATCAACAAACACACTAAGCCTAGGACACGCAGCCTGTCCATAAAGCTAATTACAAGCAGGCTGCATCACATTCTCTCCCATAAACTTGCACATTACGGAGCCCAATTTAGGTTAATTGTGAAGTTGGAGGCAAACGCAAAAGCATTTCAGATGTGAGAAATGTTTCCCTTCTGGAAAAAAAAATAAAAAAGGAAGAAGAAGAAATTTAAAAAAAAAAAAAAAAATAGAAGAAAAAAAAAAAAAAAAAGCATCATCTCCGGAGGTTCACTCCTTGCTTAGTTTCTGGTTTGTGTCAACTTGTTTATATCAGCTGCTGATTTGCGTCACTGGCTTGGCTTTGTGGTCGTATCTGGGGCCTGATGGACACCCTGGTGCATTAAGAAATTCACCACAACAGTACAGCATGTTAAGATCAGATAGCACAACCTAATGTTGTTTTCTTAAGCGCACACACCACACACAACCCAACTACAAAAAATTACTGGAGGCAGCTCAGAGAGGCAGACTATCAGCTTGATGCAAACCAGCTTTAAGTTCAGATAACGTGGAAAACGTCCATGCGGCATCGAAAAAGCGCACGCCAAATATTTTCAAGGGTACGAAAAGGTTGTATGCGTTTTTTTAAGAGGGTTTGTGTTTCTAGGAATCAAGATATCTTACATCTCTTCACTTCCTCTAAGTTTTTTCGTGCAAGCATCTCGAACCAGTGTGTATTCACTGTGTTGTGCAGGGAAGTTTTTTACTTTGAGATGTAAAACATTATTTTAGCTACGACTTCAGAAAACAAAAAACCTTGCATATTTGATCTGATCAGTTGGAATACTGAACACAACACAACCTAGATGATGTCCTTAAAACATACGCTTTTTATATAAGATATCCACATGCCATAGGGTGCCCATACAGAAGTCAACATTACATTTTAAGCTCCGTGCTTATGATCGGATGACACACGTTCCCACATGAAGAACTGTCTAATGAAAATCCCTGTCTAACCAAGGACCTCAGAAATGAGTAAAAATTAGTGCAGGATGCCCTCTTGTTATACCAGATGCCTATAGCAGAAAATGCTGAGCTGGGACTCCCCCAAAACTGATCGCAGACTTCAATAGAACTAATAACTTTTTGCTCCAGCTGATGTTCTGCTTCATGTTTTCTGTTCAAGCTTCCATCACCAAACCTTACAATTCTTCCTAGTTCTGTGACAGTTCACAGAAGGTCTACTGAATAAACAGAGGTAAAACGTCTATAATCTTAACAGAGATTCGTAACAGAAAATGTAATTTTTTCAAAACCACATTTGCTTTATGCAAACTTCCTTTAAGAAACAATGAAAGTAGCTCTATGAGCCTCAAAATATTCCATGAAGACGTTCCCGAAATAAAACACGGATTTTCTGATTAAAAACTCCAAAGTTGATCAAATTTGCCTTCAGTTATTAAAATGTCTTTCCATATAAACGTTACAATGAAATGTTTTGATCAATCTGTTTTACTTCTCCTTTTCTTTCTGAGAATTTCAAAACGTCTGGCTCTTGCCCAATTTGAAATGAAGTCAGATTGTGAAATCTCAAATTCTTGGGTAAAGCAGAATGATTATCCCCTAGGAAGTCCTGATGATAGACCATATTTTAGATGGGGGAACTGAAGTTGTAGGGATTAAACAATTAAGTCCAGGAAGGCCCACCAAAGCAAAAATACCCAAAACAAACAAACAAAAAAACACCTTACAGAGAACAATAATCCAATTTTTAAGCAATGGCTCCAGGCAGGAATAACCCAGGAAAAGTCATATCCCAGTCTGTAGAGTCTAGAAACAGATTATCTGCATCTTCTTTTTATTGTCTGGGTGGCCACAAGGAGAAACAGAAACGGTGCTGTTGCTTGTGCAGAAAAGGAAGGGATGGTCACGAGAGCTGCTAGAGCAGTTGTGCACCTCCCAAAGGATTCTACAGTGCAGCAGCAACTCCTTTAGGGGCAACTCCTTTAGTAGTGAGTATAATTTCACATAGGAGGCTGTGCAGTATTGCCGCTGTGAAGTGAAAAAGCTGACCTCCCTATCTGTCCAAACACACTCATTCTCATCTTTAGCATCTTCCCCCTTTATCTCCTCTCCTATATGTTAATATTAACACAAAACAATATATAGCATCCTGACTGGACAGCATTAAGCTACAGTCATCACTCTCGATGGCTGCCCAGAGCTTCAAGAGGAACTGGAATATGTGGTGTGAAAGAGAAATGTATCAGCTGGCAGCTTGGTTTGACCTGCATTTTGAAGTAAACAGAAGATCCCATGCAGAAATGTTCTGATTCACTCTTTCAGCAGCATAATAAAGAAGAAATATTAAAGACAATTTTAATTGTTTCATTTTTGGGTTGTTCTTCTTTTTAATTAGTAATCCCTATTAAAGCATAGTTGAGAGAAGGAGTTTGGATTTCATTCAACACCTTTTGAAAATGTTCCCACATCCCTGTCTATAGCAGGACTCCTCAGCTCTTGGAACTGGGAGCTTCCAAAAACACCGTGATGTGTTAACACAGCTGGTGGAGTCTGCCACGCACCAGCTGGAAGAGGTACACTGTGGACCTGGTGAGTAGGAGTGAGCCAGAAAACTGAGCTGGAGTAGCTCTGTGGTTTCAGGGCTGCGGCACAGGTCTTGGACTTTAAGGTATTCTGGCCATGATGGCTCCAGTGTAAGATGAAGGACCCTGCTTCCAATGAGGAGCAGTTTGCCCATAGAATCATAGAATGATAGAATGGTTTGGGTTGGGAGGGACCTTAAAGATCATCCAGTTCCAACCCCCCTGCCATGGGCAGGGACACCTCCCACCACACCAGGTTGCTCCAAGCCCCATCCAGCCTGGCCTTGAACCCCTCCAGGGATGGGGCAGCCACAGCTTCTCTGGGCAACCTCTTCCAGTGCCTCACCACCCTCACGGCAAAAAATTTCCTCCTAATATCTAAAATCTAAATCTCCCCTCTTCCAAGTTAGAACTGCTACCCCTTGTCCTATCACTACACTTTGGACATAGTCCCTCCCCAACTCTCCTGTAGCCCTTTTAGGGACTGGAAGGAGCTCTAAGTTCTCCTTGAAGCCTTGTCTTCTCCAGGCTGAACAACCCCAACTCTCTCAGCTTGGAGCTTGAAGACTGTACTCCCTGTATGGCCAACTACAGCATGAGATGGAAGTGAAGAACACAAAAGGGATGAGCAGTGGTCTGCATTAGTAATCCCACTGGATCTGTGCACCATCAACTCGTCCACCTGGCAGCTACTTCCCCTGGGGGATCCTCTGCTCTCCACCACTACAAGTCAGGAGTTTTGATTCTCCCATGTTCTCAGGTCTCTTTCATTCCTCATTCAGTCATCCCAGAGTTTCCCTGGTTCCCAAATTCCATCCTTTCAGGCCTCCTTAAAAATAGCAGAAGGGCCCTGAAGTATGCCATTATGACAGTCAGAGAAACTTGGAAAGGAGAGTTTGCAAAAATATTTACTGTGTGAACTCCCTTCTGCCTGTCTTCATAGGAATTGAACTAAGTGACCAAGGGGGGAAATTTGAAACCAAAGCTTCTAACTGAACCCACAATTAAATAGAAAGTCAACATGCCCTGAAATGACAACTGAAAAGCTATGTCAAAAGCACAAGTCCTCACTGTCTTCATAGCTTTACACTCATTTTTTCCAATTTGTTAAAGTATGTACTAATTGGATAAGGAACACAGGAAGATGACTCTCTGGTGCTTTACTGACAGCTTAAACTACTTCCATTTAGTTCAGGCGTTTGACTAACTGCTTATTGTCAACTCCGACCGTTAGTCACTCGCTTTGATGTAGCAAAGTTGGAAAATGAGAAGTTATGTCAGTCCTTTAGTCCAACAATCCTCTCTAGCTGAGATCATAAAAATACGCAGTTTTGGCTATAAAGCTTACATTTATTTCTTTAGCCATTTCTGTATTGGGAGATAATGATTTTATTGTAAGAAGAAGGTGTGTATGATTTTTTTTTTAATAGAGAAGTCACCACTTTTGAAACAAACAACTGCAAATTGAAGAACGTACATAATGCTTTTGAGCCTTCTCACTTAGTTTTTCACACTCCTACTTAATTGTATGCAACTGACATGATAAGAACGGTACCATGGGTGAGGCAGAGCTCGCACAGTTAGATAATATGATAGACTTGGTATCGAATTGCAATTATTCCTTTTTAAAATGCCATGTTTAGTTACAGATTTCTATACCAACAGACACATTTGTTGCCAAGGTCATCTTTTTTTTTCCGCTCGATACTATTCATAAGGGCTGCAGACAGCCCTCCTGCTGCATCAGCTGCTCTAAAGGGAAGAGGTACATCCCACACCCACTTCTCAGCCTCAGAACTAGAAAACTTCCAAATAACCCCAGGGAGAGGGGGAGAAGGGTGGCTGTGAATCTACATACAGACAAAGTATCTTAAAGAAGAACCGTGGATGACCATTTTTCTCCCATGAGTACTTGTTTATAAGTGTTTTCATACCGTGTGACTCTATGAAAGATGCTAAAAACACATTATTGACCTCAAGAGTGATCCTGAACTTTGAAGCTGAATAGAATGTCTTCCGAGGACAAACCTCAGGGATGGAGAGAGATACTTTGCAGAGAGAAGACTGGTCACTTCCAGTCTAACATAAAGGGCCTTGATGGTTATCAGTGTACTAAAATACAATTAACTTTTTAATGTTGATATATCTATACTGTCTTTCTTCACCAATGTGAAGAGGGGAGATACTTTTTAAACATCTTAGCCAATCAACATAAAAAGTTGAAAGCCTGCCTATCAGCAAAGTCATAGAGGGAAAGCTTACTCATGATAGGCTGCATTTTAGAAAATAATTACATATTAATCGGGGATTAATCTTCTGACTCATGTGAAATTTAAGACAACTTCAGGAAGAAACTCAGAATGGGTTTGGACTGTCCTGAAAAACATACCAATAGAGAGTTGCTCGGAGGACAGCATTTCTTACTGAAGCCTTGGGAAGCTTTCTTCATCAACAGGTGAAAGAAGGATTAAGTAACTGCCTTCACAGAAAGGTCAGGTCTCTCACCTCATACTGAAGCTTCATGGTATCACATTGGGCCTGTCCAAAATGATGAAGCCAAGAGATGCTTCCAAGCATGACTTCAAGTAGCAAGACACATACTGAACTGTCCAATGAAGTCTGAAATGTTGAGGAGGGCAGCCTTTGCCAGCAGCAAAACAACACCTTGGTGAAATTTGTGCAACCCCATCCTGGTAAATCATGCCAGATGATAAAGCACTTTATTCCAGATATGGTGAAAAAGGGCCAAGTCTTTCAATATGCATAACTACACCAAGGCCAACAAGAAGAATCAAGGATATTAGATTGATGCCAAAGTGCATATGGCCAATCCTGACTTCTCTGGCAATGTTTCTGTAACATAAGTCATGCTCAAGCGAGTAATTCAGGCTCAGAAAGTAGACTCTCTGTGGAGCTTTGCTCTACTGTGACAGAGAAAGTTACACCAATGCAGGAGAACGTCATTTACTGGCCTAAGAAAGTCATCAGTGGAAGCTGCTCTGATGATACCTGAAAGCCAATTTCAGTGGTTGCAGTCACAAGGATTGCCCATAAGAAGGGAAATTAGGTATTGTTCAGAAGAGACTCCTGAGGCTAAACGCTAGAAGAATCAGGTAACCTCAAAGGGAATTAACAAAACTTTCACCTAAAACAATGAATGATCACATTTAAATGGATGAAGAGAGTAGACTATATGGAGTATTTGCTCCTTCGTTCCAAGGAGTGAAAAGTGGGAGAGAGCTTGCAGACATGTCTGATCAAACAAAAAGTTCTCCCATGGCAAATATTTGGCCGTATGTATAGGGACAGCATGAATATAGGCAAGAGAGGGAGAATACGGAGGAAAATATGGTTTTGCTAAACCATCTGCCAAAGACCTGGCTTTCCTTAAGGATATTTGTCCAAAATTTCATGTTTTTAAGCTGTTGCAAATGGGAGAGAATACAGTTTTGTGAGAAATATGTAAACAGGTCAATATGACACTCATTGTGTGAATGGATAACTCATTTTAAGACAGAGTCAAAACCTGAAATGCAGTTATTACTCAACTTTTTTAACTGGTGCCAGTTATCACAGAGTGAAAACAGAGTTTAATATATTACAGTATCCAACTTCTGGCTTGGTGACCACTTCAGGTCAAAGATTCAGTCTGCTTTCTCCCTACAGTTTAACAGAGCACAGGTTTGAGGTTCAGGAATTCTTTACCTCAGTCTGCCAAGTGACCTTGGACAAATCACTTCAGTGTGCCACAGTTTCCCAACAAATTAAATAAGGCGTAACACTCGTCATGCTTTAGCAAAGTACTTTCAAAGAAATAGATTAAAGCTCTAGAAACTGTTCAAGTGCCACGGCGTGTATTTATTTCAATGCATCACTTGGCATGTTGATGTTATTAAGCCCATTATTTCTGTGTAAACACACACATGCTTTCACCCAATGTCTTAATTCACTGAATAAATTCATTTAAGTCACCACAGTTGACTTTCTGGTAACTTTTTGAAACTCCTGGATGACACGGAGTAGGGCTGCTCTCTCCCATCCCTATTTTTCAAGCAATCTATATTTCCTGATTTAATCTTCATTTAAACTAGTTTCTCTCACACAGAGGGAAGGGGTCTAACTGGTGTGGCTGGAACACCGCATTTAAGACACTAACCTTTTCACCAATCCCTTTCACAGCCTCACTGGAAGCCCAGCAGACTTGGTAAATTGGAACAGGCGTGCACTTTTCAACTATCGCTGTGCACGATCCATCAGCTCAGAGCAAATTCCTCCTCCCTGCTGCTAAAGCCAAGACTCCAGTCTGAATCTGAACAGCTAATAACTTCAGGTCTTTTTCTATTAACTCTGCAATAAGATGTTCAAGGAAACCTAAAGCACAACATGTTCTGGTGTTCATCAGTAATTTTACTGGCTCGTTATTTTTTAAAATTCATTGGATATTCATGTTAGGACAGGATAACTCAGGCTGGTATAGACCTCAGGAGATTTCTACTCCAACCTCCTGCTGAAAGCAGGATGAGCTGTGAGGTCAGACAAGGTTTCTCTGGGCTTTACCTAGTAAGGCTCTGGAGAACGCACAGCCCCACTGGGAAAATTGTTCCAGTGTTTGATTGTTCTCATGGTAAAAGCAGCTTTTCCTCACATCCAGTCTGCACCTCTCTTGCTTCAGCTTATACCTGCTGTCTTTGGTCCTCCACCACAAAGCACTGTGAAAGAGCTTGGCTCCATTATCTTGATAACCTTGCCACAGTCAGGGCAAGGCTGCTGTTAGGGCTCCCCAAAGCTTTCTCTCTTGTAGACTGAATGAGCTCAGTTCCTTCAGTCTTTGTTTGCAAGGCAAGTTCCCTCCAGCCTCCTGACCATCTTGGCTGTCCTCTGCTGAGTTTATCAATGGAGGGGCTTGAAATTGGACACAGCCTTCCAGATGTCATCTCATGAGCAGGGAACTCATAACTACTGCGCAAAGGGGGATCATTCTTTCTCTTGATCCTGTTAATATAGCTCAGGAAGCTGTTGGTTTTCTTTACTGCCAGGGCAAGCTGCTGGCTCATGTTCAGCTTGCTGTGTGGCAAGACTCCCATGCCCTTTCTGCAGAGCCCTCCCACCATCTCTGTCTAGCAGTTCCTAATGTCCAAAGAGGGTCTTATGCTCGTAAGAGCCAAATTCCTGTCAACAACATCAGCCGTGTAACCTGCAGAATCTCTCTGCTCCTCCCCAAGGCCTTTCCACTGCACTTGTAGGATGTAAAAAACCACCACCTGCGCTTCTATGTCTTTGACCCTCATTCCCAAAGCCTCTCAGGCACTCTTGATACACTTAAGGTTCCTGCTCCAGATGTATTAATGCTGCCAATGTAATTAAGCAGCAAGAGAAGTAGTACAAGGGCCAGACAACCCTTGGCGGTTTCTTTGCAATATGCTGGATTTGAGTTCCCAGTAGACCTCCCTAGACAGGGAATTTGGTCTTCTGTACCCCCAGACGTGAGTCCCCACTACTGTCACTAGCTCCTTAGAAATCATAGAATGGTTTGGGTTGGGAGGGACCTTAAAGACCATACAGTTCCAACCCCTCTGCCATGCGCAGGGACACCTCCCACCACACCAGGTTGCTCCAAGCCCCATCCAGCCTGGCCTTGAACCCCTCCAGGGATGGGGCAGCCACAGCTTCTCTGGGCAACCTCTTCCAGTGCCTCACCACCCTCACAGGAAAGAATTTCCTCCTAATATCTAATCTAAATCTCCCCACTTTCAATTTAAAACCATTACCCCTCTTATCCTGTCACTACACTTCCCGAAAGGGTCCCTCTCCAGCTCTCCTGTAGCTCCTTTCAGGTACTGGAAGGCTGCTCTAAGGTCTCCCCGGAGCCTTCTCCAGGCTGAACAATCCCAACTTTCTCAGTTTGTCCTCACGGCAGGGGGCTCCAGCCCTCTGAGC
Organism: Pedionomus torquatus; assembly: GCA_013398155.1. Lineage (NCBI taxonomy): Eukaryota > Metazoa > Chordata > Aves > Charadriiformes > Pedionomidae > Pedionomus > Pedionomus torquatus. Next base: position 28,662 of record VZRU01012321.1, read on the forward strand.
ATCTTCATGGCCCGCTGCTGGACAGGTCCATGTCCTTCCTGTGCTGAGGGCTCTCACTTGCTCCCACAGCTCCTCATCTTGGCAAAAAATATCTCCTCATCTCGTGCACATCTTCTGCAGGCAAGGACCTGCTTTCTCCTGTCCAGCCTTCAAGAGAGGCAGCAGGTACTGCCTACAACCTGAGATCTGGAGAGCTTTATCCTCCCACTAGAGCTGTGACTTGAGTGGAGGCTTCTGCTATGCCAGGGTTAGTTGGTCCATTCGGTGCTGGGAACTCTGCCCTTTGGTGCAACAGCACTGTTGATGAGTCCCACGAGGCCTTCAGAAGATTTCTGGCTTCCTTCCATGTGCCTTGCTGAGCAAACTGCTGCTTCTGAGAGCTGTGCCCTGGGACCTGTGCTCTGGGACTGCTAACACCAGCTGGATGGGGACTTGGTCTGCCCTAATCAGGATCAGCCTTTGCCAGAAGCAGAGGCTGGATCTGAGGATGTTAGAAAAGAACTTCCCAGGAGATCTACAAGCAAAGTCCAGAGCTGCTCAGCAAACAGTGAGGACTAGCAGAGAACAGAAGCCTTAGAAGCACTTCAGCTCCTCAGCCTGTGCCCAGTCCCACAAATTGTCAGGCTGGGTGCCAAGTCCCTCTTTGTAGAAGCTCCTGGTCACTGTTGTCCCTCAGGGAACACTGCTCCAGGATTAGACTGCCTCCACTGTGGGGTCCCTTCTCATGAGGCTAGAAACCTACTTGAACACCTTCTGACACCTTGTCAGTGCTCTCCAGGACTGAGTCCCATTGCCCTCAAGGCAGCTAGAAGCCTGTCACAGGCAATGCTCCCCTCAGCCCCACCAGTTGTGTCCCTTGTAAGGCAACGAACCGGCCAGAGAGCACTGGCCACTCATGAAGGCCATCGCCATTCACTCATGTCACCTCCATTGCAACTGGAAACCCACTACAAGCATCTTCTGCAACTTGCTAAGGTTCCTCCCCCAAGAGTACCTCCTCACCAAACCATGAGACTGCCCAAATGCCCTCTTGAGTGAGGCTGACTTAGCTCACTCCTGCTGCTGCTGCTGTTGCCCTCAGAACATCTGAAAGCCAATGGGATTCCTGGAGGAATTGTCACTGCATTTTTAAGATAGATTCATATTTTCTACTTTCCAACAGCAGTTGCCTTTAAAGAGAGTATGTGATTTTGTTAGCACCTCAGGCTTTTAATTCCTAAATTCCTCAGACCCCTTGGGTGGAGAATTTAAGGGTCTAGATATTGCTTATGTTTAATAGCTATTTTACTCCACTACATGATTTTGGATGCTTCATTCGCTAACAAATGCTTTATCTTACTTAAATGAAAAGTGGACAGAAAGTCCCTTAAAATGACATTTTTCCTTTCTTACGGAATTAAAAAGAAAAATGTTCAGGCACCCAGACAAGAAACTGTGTTATAAAAGCAGATAAATTACACACATAAGGTCAAGCCATGTCCTTCAATATGCACGTACTGCTCCCACTGAAATGAAAAGGTTGCACGTACACCGAAGGGCAGGCTTTAGGTTAAAAGACTCACATCCTGTTTAGAGTAAGACAGATACCGTCAGAAGTGACAGGGTAAAATGTGATCAAATATTTTTCTTGTCTCTTTTTACAGTTTCTACGTAATTCTCTGGGTGGGTGTTGGGGGGGTGGGTGTCAAAGCAAAATAAAACTCCGCATTTTGAAGCTCTACATAGGCTAATAAAATAATATGAATGCCAACACTCATAAGTTGTAACAAGCTACTATGAGATGGAGAAAATACTGCTAAGAAAAATATTTCTAATCCAGAATGTCAAACAGACTCTCACAGATGACAATGAGGAAAAAAAGACTTTAAATAGAAGAAGAGTGTTCTTTAAAGTAGAAAAATAAACTGAAATTTAAGAATGAAGCAAGCAAGGACTAAGATTAACTAAACTATGCCATGTTTATGAAAAGACTTTGATGGAGGAGCAGTGTTTGACAGGGGCACGTACAGTTCTTATTGCTGTTGGTAAAGTTTGTACGTATCTGTCATAGACAACGTGGTTCATTGTCTACAGCAGAAATAATAAATAAATAGAAAAGCTCCACAATAACGAGGAAGCAATGATTTACCACTACCATTCCTAGAGCTCTCTGACCTCCCTGGTAGGCATTCCCTGATCCAGTTTACGTGGACTGAAGATCTGTGTGATGAGACTGAACTCATAGTCTTTGCACACCACCAGGAGACAGGTCTGGAGTTGTGAATCGCCAAGGAGAGGTAAAACTATTGCCACCACATCCTCTCAGATGTCACAATTAATTGAAGGATTTTTATAAAAAGTACTTCATATACAGGGAGGATGTCCCAGAAAATACCAGCAGGGAACATCTAAGCATTTCTTGCCCCTAAAGGATGAAAAACTTGAATTTAAATATCCAATGGTTTTGACCACATCACATTGTGTCCAAAAGCCAAGTATTTGAGGATTTTACTGGGGGTTTAGTTCTCAAATGGGTCATTCTTGATGTTTTGTACCAATGCAGGATGAAAAATATTTCCTGATCTTGAGAGTTCTCACAGAACTGAAATTAGGTTTGCCAGCTTGCATTAGTTATCTCAAAATACATTTCAGAGGAAAATGCAACTATCTGATGTAAGGATGGACACAAAGGGCTAAAGAAAACTGAAACTGTTGTTCTTAACAACAAACAAATATTTTTGCAGTTGCAGGGAGGAAGCCCAAGAGGCCTAGACATTGTGTGCTGAGCTCAGAAGCACACCAGGATGCAGCACTCAGAATCGCTCCTGCTCATGGGTTCATTGCACCAGGGAAGAAGGAAGGGAGGGAGGGAGAGAGGGGAGGGAGGGAGGAAGGAAGGAAGCTTTGCAAAGGTCCCTGATGTCTTACATCTCCAAAGTCACAGAATGATATGGGGTCGGAAGGGACCTCTGGCGATCACCTAGTCCAACCCCCCTGCCAGAGCTTTACTGTCATGTAAAGCCAAAACCTTTACTCCATGGCTTAAAAGAGGCTTCTCAAAACCCGAGTGAAAAACCTTGGCTTTCTATGGAAGCTGAGCTGCTTGTTGGGTTTAAGGAGATTTTGCACACAACTGTTGGAAATGCTTCTACTTACCAACATCATCAACTCTTTTAAGCACTGTTTTGGGCACCACAAGAGTTATACAATTTCTGTCTTTTGTAGTGCATCTTAGTAAAGGTAGCTCATGGGCCAAGACATATCTTTGGCTCAGGAGAATGAGACAACACCTTTGTCAGGACCCTGAGGACCCAAATAGAACTTAATGACTTTTATTAGCCTCACCTGGGGACTCCATCCAGACTCTGCTCATCAGCTTAGCAATCCTATTTCAGCTCAGACTGTGGCAGATGATATGGGCTGTCTCTGACTAATTCCCTTCCTTCTTCCTTCCCTGAAGTTCTCAGGTGGTAAGTGTTTTTAACTGCATAGTTCCTCCTATACTTTGTGTATTACTGTTACAGTTGCTTATTAAGTCAACCAGAAAGAATTTGCTGTAAAACTAGAAAAGGGTAGCCTTGAAATGCATCATGCACCATCAGCCTTTTAGGATTATTTTGTCAAGAAGCAAATTATGTGTGTAATAATACATTTGTGCTGATAAAGGTCAATGTGTTCGTGGAGACATAAATTGAGTAATGCAGCACCGTGAGATTTCAGTGCAATCCGCCCTGTTTTCCTAGTCTGTGACCTCTAAAGTTTCCTAGTAAGTTAGAATTATTACTATAAGAGGTGCTTTGATACTGTTACCTTATCTGGTTATTAAAGACACTTTAAAATATTAATGACCAGCTTTTTCATTCACCTACTGAAACTGCTTCTACGTATTGCACTACTTAGAAGATGATAATACCTTTTTTAAAAAAAAAAAAAAACAAAACAAAACAAAAACTGAAAATCCTTAATAATTGGTTGTAAAGTTATTTAATCTAATTAGTAGCAGAGAATGTAGCTGAACAGCTCATCTGCAGGAGGCAAAATACTTCATGTGTCAGTTTCCTCCCCAAAATCATCGTAAAAAAGTAGTATTAATAATTAAAAATGCCAGTTCAAGTATCAGTGTACCTATTTCTCTTCCAGTTTCTATGTTACAATTATATAATCACTGTGGGGAGAAAGTCTTGACTAATCTCCTGGTTCTGAAAATCTGCTTGCAAGTATTGGTCAGTTTTTCAGACCTTCTGTGCTAGTTATTTTTCCCCTTAGCAACTCAGAGTAAGCTGTATAGCTTTAAGCTATAGAATCTAGTTCTAGGTGTACATACAGCACCTGCTTGTCAAATTCGAGAATAAAATTTTGCAGAAAAGCAACTTAGTAATTTCTAATGGCAATAAAATATGGGGTAAGTATTACCAGCATGCACCTTTTGGTGTTTCTCTTTACTTTAACTACTATATTATAGTTAATTATCATATATAGGCAATACTACCATTCAGTTAACAGAAATGCACTCCAGCTAACCTACGGTGGTATGAAATAATTTTGCTTTATTGGCAGCGTTTGAAGTGAGAGTTCTATTGCGTTACAGAAATGCTAGGAGTTGGTCTAACTTTACCCACCAAAGCACACGGTTCCTTGAGAACAACAAATCCCAAAAGCGATGTGAACTTTCCTCTGAAAGTCAGATTTAGGATGTCTTTCCCAGTGAAACTCAGGGCTGAAAAGCCAGACTTACTGCTGGGCCTGCAAGGCTGTCCAGGACACTGGAACTGGTGAGTGGGCTTTGGCTCCCAGTTCTTCTGGCACAGTGTGTGTGTTGCTGGCCTGCAGTGATGGCCAGGGTATGGATCTGGTTGTGTCAGGTTTTGATTCAGGGACAACAGGGACCTGGGTTTCTCCTGGAAATTGCAAGGACTCTGGTGCTGACGCAAGAGGCAGTAAGGAAAGATTCATGCAGATCGTTGGGTACCTAGAGGTCACTGGGCTGTAGTTGGCCAAGGTCAACGTTATGCTTAGAATTTAAGACAGCAGAGCTGTCTGAGCTTGCTTTGCTGCTGCACCATGGGAGGTTAAGAGAAGTAGTGTAAGAACCAACAGTGGCAAGGGTGAGTGGGAGCGGCTTAACATTGCATCACAGTTGTCTGACAATGATTATAAATGGCTTGAATTAGGTTTAAGGTTACAGATTGGTAGAGCATGGGCTGGAAGTTAGCTTTAACGATGGATTCCTTCTAGCCTAGGCTGAGATCTGCTGTTGGAAATGCTGAGCTGCTTATGGAAACCTATAGGGGAGCATGCATCCTGCAGTTACAGTCAATTCTCATGTTGGAGTTGAAGTATAAACCGCTTTGGGGGTCTCATCCCTGTCTCGCTGGGAGATGGTATTTACCTGCATCTGAATTTGGAAGTACTAGTGGCTTTTATGGTATAAGCAATGCTTAATTCTGCAATATCTACAGCAAGAGAAAATAGCTAATGTTGAGAGAAACAATGGCTCATGATTGGACAGTTATGGACTGATTGGCTATTATTAGTTTTAAACTGGAAGAGGGGGGATTTAGATTGTATATTAGGAAGAACATCTTTCCTGTGAGGGTGGTGAGGCACTGGAAGAGGTTGCCCAGAGAAGCTGTGGCTGCCCCATCCCTGGAGGGGTTCAAGGCCAGGCTGGATGGGGCTTGGAGCAACCTGGTGTGGTGGGAGGTGTCCCTGCCCAGGGCAGGGGAGTTGGAATTTCCAAGTCTAACCATTCTATGATTCTAGGAACTAGTACTGTGCGCCTAAGTGTCTTGGGCAAGGAAATGTACTGAAATCCTTAAAAAGACATGGTTTCTTAACATTCAAACAGGTACATAATTTCATTACATAAACATGGTAATAAAGTCCTTTGTGTTTCAGTTTATCAATATTTGGTAGCTCAGAAATCATTTTTACTAAAAAAATAAATATAAACCAAGAAAATGAATGACTTTTGGCCCTCTTCTGGAAAAAATGCCTCAAATATGGAATATGTTTTTTCTCTTGTATGATCCACCATATATTTAACTTGAATATCTCGTCATACAACAAGACTATTAATAGTGGCTTCAACAAAGTGTGCCAGGAGTCACAGTGTAAAGTGAGAATTGCAGCACGAAATTACAGCTTTGTTGAATAAAACATCACATCTTAGATAAACTACATGAAGTACCCAACCGGTTTTGGAAATTTCAAACTTTGTTGTATTACAGTAAACTACTTCAATGTGTAATAATTGTCTACAAAAACCTATAACCCTTAGCAGTTTCTCGTAAGTCATAACCTTGCATGTAACCTCTTAAAAAAGAAAAAAAA
>VZRU01012321.1:49429-72752 GCA_013398155.1 Pedionomus torquatus
CCCTTTTTTTTTTCCCCCCTTTTTTTTTCCCCCCTTTTATCCCCAGCACGGGTGGGTCAGGCAGCCCGGAGAGGCTGGCGTGTGGTGAGAGCCTTCTGCTCTCCGTGAAGCCCCGGCTGCTTGAAGCCGTAATCCCCTTGGTTGTTATTTTTTTGTTCTCCTCTCTCTCACTACCAGTGAGACACTTTTCCTGGTGTGAGATTGCGTGGTCGGTACACGGGGACACCGTGCTTATCCATGCCTGACAGGTTAAGCCCCGAAGCAGCAGTTGGCTTCCCTCAAAGGAGGAATGCACGTCCCCATGTTAAATGCGGTTAATCCCATCGCTTAGTCCTGTTAGGATCTGTGCTGGGAGCCTTCCTTTGCGTCTCCCTTGTTGCTCCTCTACGCAGAGCAAAAGGCCACTTTGGACAAAGTACTTCGAGTGGTCCAAGAACCCATTTTCATAATTGGGATCTATGATAAGGCAGAGACTCAAAATGTAGTAAACAGTGAAAATCTGATGTGTTTCCATACACAGAGCTGGAGGCCGTACTGTAGCCATCGGAGCAGAGAGAGGCTGTTTTCAGCCTTCTCCTGACCAACACGAGGTGCCAAATCTGGGGAAAAAAACCCAGCAGTTTACTCCAAAACTACAGTTTTCTGATACGTGCATTTTCTGACAGTAACGTGTGACACCTGCTTCTTCAAACATCCCTTTAAATTAGTTTTTACTAGGGTTTTACAGGTATATCTCTATATATAAAGGTACCACGTTTGTAGTAGTATTTATTTAATATGCATGTGTGTAGGCAGTTATAATAATAAAGCTCTCTGTCAGTTTTCTGGACTTAAATACCAAGTTTTCATGAATGAAACCAGATTGTTTTTTGACGTCGCCTTTGTCATTAGTGAAAAGGAACAGAGTCAACTCTTATTTTGCTGAGGTAAAGCTTTTACAGATCTCGAAGTCATGATACCTACAGACAGCTTTAGAAACCCGAGATTTCACACTATGGTTCCTCTAAAAGTTGAGAAGTAAACAAGAGCTGGTGTTCTACTTGTCTTCAGCCACTGAAGATTAAAACCAAAAAGATTTAGTCAATGAAAATCCTGAAAGATGCAATTTATTTGGTCATCTCAGTTTCCCAGATGATCCTAACTAGGAATTTTTTCACTTTCCAGTGTGTGGTATGGATTCTGTATGTTCTGCTCCATTAAAGTACAGGTTTTGTTGTGGTTTTTTTCCTCTGGTCTATAAAAGTTCTCTTTGTGCATAGTGGGCTTTGTGGCATGTTTTCAACGGAGAATTCCTTTGTTACAGATGCAGAATGTAGCAATTCAGTCAGTGTTGTAAAACAGGGTGAAAAGTGCAAGAGTTTAATGTAGAATCACATTTATAATAAAGATGGACTATCAGAGAAGAGCAAGTTTTATTATTTTCAGGAAGGTATATGGTCACTCTTGGAAGTTTGGGCTTCGTGATTTTGTTTTACTAATTATTCCTGATGGGATATACCACTATTCCAACTATTTATTTTTCTTGGATTGCCCTATATTTACTAACATGGAAGAGATCAAATCTGATGAGGCAAAAATGCAATTTACGAGAGTAATTTTAAAGATAACTTACTCAGATTGGGACACTGTGGATGCTGACCCTTGATGTAAGATTAAATCTCCTATTTTAAGGTGAGATTATGCTGAGTAAACAGCCATGTTCTTACTCTTGTTGATTAATGATCTATATTTACACGAGTCTAATAGTTGCTTTCGTGCACCACATCAAAAGTCATGGAGTTCTAAATTAGAAATGTGCATAAAATAATACCAGTGTCGTTAGAGGACTTTATCTTTTAATTTTGGTGCCACAGGAGGATCGACTTTTAGTGATTAAATAGAGGTAAATGGAAAATGATGCACTCCCTGATGAATTGAGCAGATCTATGCGTTCTGTAGAGTGTGCTGGTAGCCATGAGGTGAGCCTGACCTTTGGAAAAGTGTTTGCTCCATTATAAGCGTAAGTATCTGCAAAATTAATTTACCTAGAGTTGTAGAGGTTTTCTGTGTGGTGTCAAAGGTTAAATAAATCACCACAAAACCATTTACATACTTGGAACAACTATGTAACTTCAAGTTACATGCTTCAAGCACTTCACGTATTTTGCTGTGCTGTTCTATGTCTTTCATATTTTATGTTGTAAACTTAAGAGCATGTCAGTGTTTCATTTGTTATTTGTGGTTAGTTCTTCGGAGGTGTAGTTGAAATCACTAATCATAATAGACTTTTCCACCTTCCTGCGATCCTCAGTGAAATGAGTAAAGTTATGGAGTCTGTATTTTATTACTATATTTAGTTTTCTGCTGTTTCAAACTATGTTTTCTAGCCAATTGTGAATCGACAGCTGGGAAAGAAACACATACTAACTGTAGTACTTTTAAAATGGTATAAGTATAAATTGCAAAAGAACATTTATTTTTCAATAGTATTTTCCGCTTTTATTTCTTGTGAGAAGTGTTATTTCTAACTCTTACTGTTTTAGTTGTGACAGTAAAGCTTCCCCTTGAGTCAAAACATATATCAGGTGATGGAACATTACAAAACAAAACTCTTTGTTTTTCTTTCTGCGAAGTTTCCTCTGGTCACTCTCGCTCATTTCAAACAGCCTTAGATTGTTAAATATTAGTTATGTGAAATAAACCAGGGAAGAAACAAGTAGCACTGTGAAGGGAGACGGGAGGGGATCTGTAGTGTGGGTGCCTGGGGATGGAGCTGTAGCCTCAGCTCTTCCCTGTAATGCTGATATATATGTGCCCCGGAGTGATTTTTACTGTTGAGGCCAAGTGGTATATTTGGCCTGCTTAATGCTATTAAACTCTTAGCTGCAAATCAGAGGGACTGCGTGCTAACTGCCTGTTAATTATAATCCATACGAACTCCTAAACTCGGGAATTACCTGGGTGAATGCTTGGTGGCTTGGACCAAAATGGTGCCAAGGATAATGCAGCTGTATAGCCTGGCAGTATTTAATGCTACATCTTAATTGGTTAGGATAGAAGTAGTCTGGATGTGCAGTGAAGGTGAGCTGGTGGTGCCTAACAGGAGGTGTCACCTTGGGAGAACTTGGAGTTGTTGGCGAGGTCGGTGTGAGTTTATTGCGTGGAAGGCTAAGGGGAACCTCACACATTCATAGAAAGGTAGGTTTCATTAGTTCCACTGTTTACAAAACAGCTTTTGTATTAAAGTTTTTTTTTGTAAAACACTCTGAGTTTTCTGGATGAAAAGATAAAGCTGTGTAATACTTTCATTTGCCTTCCAGCTTTGTTTGGATTGGATTGGATTTGAAGGCTTTTCTCCACAACCATGAGGGCCTAACATTTTTATTTTTTTTCTGTAGAGAAATGAGTTTCATGTAATTGCTTGTCTGCTTTACGCAAAATACAAATGTTTTATGTAAACATCAATATTTAGAGATTTGTAAGAAAGTTAAGATTTGCTGGTAGATACTAATCTTCACGCTGAAAGATATCAGCTGGCTACAATGGCACGTCTTTGGTGATGCTGTCAGGATAGGAACCTGGAAAGAAAGGCTTCGGTATAAATGGCTTCATGGGTCATTATTATTTCAATAAACTGTATGTATTTTTAGAAGACTGGAGGACTGGAGTACTGAAGTATTTGGCTGTCACCCAGAGATATGTAGCTAATTGAACTGCTGTAGTGTTGGTTTTTATTGACTCTTAAATAACAAGGAGATAGGCGCTGAGCATCTTGAGCTGCGACTTGATGGCAGAGAACATTTAATAACTTAGGCAAATAGGCTAGAAATAAATACTTCCCTAGAAACCTCTACTCATCCTTGATATTAATTAGCATGCATTTGATTGTTAGCTTCCAGTCTATGGACCAGTTATGTTAATGAAAGTTGTTAATTACTTTAAATAGAATGGTGAATTCTGAGGAAGAAGCAGCTGGTGTGTTGAGCCGCTAATAACCGAGGAGTGAAAATGCCAGCAGGTAAGAATACTTTGAGTTTGATTTCCAATACATATTCTATAGTCTGAACTAGATGCAAATGATAGAAGTTACTTCTGTCTATAAATTTTTACTCCTGCATTGGCTCTGTTTTGAGCCCATGTTTATAGCTGATTTTTAAAGTGTTGTTATTGTTTTAAATATTTTTATTTTAAATTTTAGGACTTTTGTAAAAATTATCGTTTTTTTATTATGCTCTACCTGAGGATTCAACAGACTTTTGCAGTGGTGTGCCAGATTGCTGCGCTTTTTTTTTAATTTTTCAGCTACATATTAAATATCACCTCAGGGGGGGCTGGAACACCTACTGCTTCAAGGGATAAAATGCTACTGATAGCAGAATTACGATTCACAGGAATGCAGGGGCTCTCAGCTCCAGCTGATTTTGGATCCGTGCATGCTCCTGCCTCTTACAGATCTGTCTCAGGGTGGTGCTCCTCTGGGTTCTAGATTCCATAAGAACCCAGAGCTGCTGCTTCTCCTGGAGAGGGTGTGTCACCTTTGTTACCAGTGTGAATTTCTTTGTAAATTTTCCCTGATAAATTAATTCTTGTCCTTTGCACTTTTGAAGCATTTTTTATTTTTTTTTTTTTTAGCAGTAGTGATTACTGAGCTAGTGAATCATACTCTAGGTTTCTTTTTTGCAGTTGAAAGTGAGGCAAAGGCGAAAACTAAAGTCCGCTTTGAGGAAATCTTCAGACACCATGCTGGCCTAATAGAAAGAAATAAGTCAAAGAAAAAGAAGTTTCAGCCTCAAGAGAATATTGTGGTGAGTTTGAACATGTTCAAGCTTTGTTTGGTTGCTTTCCTTGATGGAAAAAAGATCAGGAAAATGTATTGTAGAAAGGAGATGTAAGCTTTTTTTTTTTTAAAAAAAAAAAAAAAAGGGATTGATATTATTTTTCTGCACATATCCTTTGGTTTGGATGTGGGCTTTATTTGTGTTTGTGTACCAGCAACGCATCCTTATGATTTGGAGGTATGCCAGAGTTATGGAGAACATAATACTGATGAAAAGAAAATAGCACGTGCTGGCAGGCACCCGTTTAAAGTTTGCTAGTGCTTTTTTTCTGTTCACATTTTACAGAGAAGTTTTAAGATTTTCAAATTCAGCATTTACTTTAGTGTATGAATATATTCATACCAGATGCTGGTAGTGAACTTTCATTCTTTAATACTCCTTTAAAGACAAAGGATTGGTATTTTATATCAGAACATTGGATATATTTATTATGTATATTTGGAGTAGTTTTATTGAACTCAGTATTGCTGTGCTGAAACATAATTTTGTATTTAGATTGACAATTTGTAGTTGATATTTGTGTGGATTGTTTTTATTTTGTCTTCCTTGAAGTATATGGTATTTAGTCAATACAAACAAAGCATCAATGTGATGCCTAAACAATAACATAGAAGAGTTAGAGGGTGTGCTTTTTGGTTTTTTGCTGGCATATGTGTGAATATGACTAAATTCTTCCTTGGCTAGGTTTACTTTTTTGATGAAACGGGAGTTTTTAAATCTGTACTTTATGATCTAAGTAGTATTGAGCACATAACTGTATGTTTATATGCAATGACATATTAGTCATAAACATTTTAAGCTTACTTTGGTTTTAAAATTGCATTCCACTCCAGAAGTCTCTGATGTAAAACACCAGTGTTTTGGAATTACCTTAAAACGCTTAAAACCACAGTGAACTGAATCACAAGTTAGTGGAACGCACAGAAAATTGGTTCGTTTTACCTCAAACCAGGACAGAAGCGCTGTTAGGATCAGTGTGGAAGCCTAACTTCATGGCTTTGTTGAAGCTGTAGATTTTTACTGGTCAGAGCACTAAAAAAATAACTTGAGAAGATGTATTGAAGCCTAATACTGACCATTTTGAATATTTTCTTAAATTGTGGCAAAGTTGCAAGAGCTCAGGTTGCTATTTTCCATGCTGGCTGCATTGAAGTAGAAATTTCTATAAAAGCTTCAGCAAGTAACCAGTCATTTCTTTGTAAGAAATAAACATGTGTGGGAGGGGAAGAGGAGGTAGATGGAGAAGGCTGGCTGGTTTTGTTCCAGTTTTCTGCACTTTATATAATTCAAGTCTGTAGAGTTTCACATATTTCACATACCTTGAAATGCTGTGAAGTTTATCAGTGATGGTTGTCTTTCTGTCACGTGCTTGCCATAAATGGTCTCCCAGTTTTGATCAGAAACAGGTCAGATTGAGAGCATATTTCCACTGGAAATGTTCAAGTCTGATGTTTTCTTCTGTCTTTACTGAACCTACCCTTTCTCAGATTAATAAAACCTTCTCCATCATAGTCCACTGTTTCCTTGAAACCTGAGTTTTGGAGCCGCAGGAGGTTGCTGTGATTTTAAACAATGGAAATGAGGATAAGGAGATTGCCTGCTCACTTGCCTGGGGAGAAGGGCAGCAGCATGACTCAAAGAGGAAAGGTTGATGTCAGTAGGGCAGGGCAAATTTGAAGTCACAGCTGGTAGGAATGAGGGGCTTGTAGTGGAGATGGCCTGTGAAAGGTCTGTTTTGTTGTGTAATAGCCACAGGTGCACTAGGTATGAAGCCTGAAGACATGGCTGAAAGAAAATACAATTGAGACATAGTTGGAAAACAATTTAGTAGTATCCCTTCCAGGGCTAACAGTCACCATGTTTGGTTTTTTTTCCTGATGTTTCATGTGGAGACTCTACTGGAGAGTTTTATGGAAGACCACAGAGTAAATGAACCTCAGTGACTTCACATTTAAGTTCCATCAAGGAATAGGTTTGTCAAGCTCCTTGGAGAATTAGGTGTTAGTTACCTGCTGTTGTTGTTTGGAGTTATCACAGAATCATAGAATAGTTATAATGTGTCTTCTAAAAAAAAAACCAACAAACAAATAACTACCAACCAACCAAACAAAAAACCTGGCAAAAATTGGCAGGAGGAGTGCACAAACTAATGCATTAGCTGAAATTTATCTTAGCTGATTTTACTAGACTGGCCTGCAGAGCAACTCTTTGTCATTCTACTAAGAAAAGGGGGGGGAAAGTCTTAATGGAAATCGGTGTTTCAGTTTTAGAACTACTTAATATAATTTCATTGTAAAACTTTTTGGTGAAAGAGACTACAAACAACTGACCCCGAAGCCTGTCTCTAACTTGCGGTTTCAATGGATGAAAATGCTTGATTTCGTGCTGCATATAATCTTCAAGTCTTCCAGTTTAAAGCATTGGCATCTGTTTACGGAGTAAACTTGTTGATTTCTTTTTTTGTTTGTTTTTTAATGGATATGCATAATAGTCATTTAAAACATAATGAAACAAAATTGAGAATGAAGTGCCCAAACACAAAGTGGTTTGGTTTTTTTTCTGAAAAGCATGAATTTTCTGTTGCTTTTCAATCTGTCACTTGTTAATTTTAAACAAGAATAATAACTACGTCTTTGATTTCATTTTACTTTGTGTAATCTTACTAAAGATAATGTAAAGTACCATGTTTATCCTTAGAACATAATTTTTAGTACAATTATGTTTTGTTCTTTGCTTTTATAGCTTGACACCTTTAGAAGTAATATTGATCTAGCTAAGGAAAGTGTGAATGATGAAGCGATTATAAACAACACATATAATCCTGAAGAAGAGAGTCCTCGGTTCACAAAAAATAAAGTGAGAGAGAAGGCCTCAATTACAGAGAAAATAAACAATGATATCGTTAGTGGAGAGGAGAACAAGCAACCCAAGTCTAACAAGAAGCAAAAGAAATCACTGCTACAAGAACAATTTAATGAGGAGGAAAATGTATATGAAGCTAAATTGGAGAGTTTTGAGAAAGAGATTCCTGATTTTCCAAAGAAGAAAACAAAAAGTAAATCACAAACAGATGTACCTCATCAAGAAGGTGATAGAAAGATTAAAAAATCCTTGACTGAAGTGAGAAATGTAACTGAATTAGAAGAGGAGGAAGAGCTAATTCGAGCCTATCAGCTGCATGTGGCTGAGGATGAGGCAAGTGCAATTAAAAAGAAAATAAGAATGAAACTTAAAGAACAGATGTCCGAATTTGCCTCCAGTGTTCAAAGCCATGAAGTTGTATTGAACAATGAAGTGGGCAAAAAGAAGAAAAAGAAGAAAGAAGTAGCAGTTTTAAGTGAAGCTGAAACAAGGTACCATGGTAAATTGTATACTGTGTGGCTGTGAATCTGAAGTGAAATGTTTCATTTTATTTTAAGATGGGCAGAAGCTTTCTTCTTAAACTGTACATGTGTGATGAAATGGACGATTATGTTATGAAAAAATATTACCAGATACTTTCTCAAAATTCTATCAAGATTAACTCACAGATTCTGTTTAACTTTTTTTTAAAAATGCCCTTCGTTGTTATCTGGTGTTTATTTTCTGTGGAACTCACTTTCAGCTAACTTAAGATAATTCTGTGCATTGTTTTTTAGTGATGAGTGATGGCCCTGATCCAGAAAAAGACTATTAATTTGAATAGTTCTCCAATAATCTGGAAATTAGGGGGAAGAGGGAAGAGAAATTAAAAAGGCAAAACGTTAATGTTGAGGGGTATGTGTTGTGTTTTAAAGATATGCAGATGATGAGTTGCAGAGCTAAAGAGGAAATAATGACCATTATTATTAAATAATAATAATAGTAGAGAAAATAATGACCATTATTGTATTAATTGACCATTATTGAATTGTATTAAAGCAAAATAATGGCCATTCTATCCATACATGTGGTAGAATACAATTGCTGACAGCCACCTATTCCATTGCAGTGCAATGTCCCTTTCTGAGCTCCAGCATCGTCCAACGGAAGATGGCAATGAAAATCAGTCACTGGAAAAACTATTTACATCAGAAGGACAGAAGTTGGAGGAAAGCATGGAAAAACAGAAACCTAAAGCAAAGAAGGTTAAAAAGAAAACCAAAAAAGGTTTGCCAAGAAAATGTTAGAACTGTGGGCTGCTTTACTGCTTTACCGAAGTCTCTTTCCCTTCCCTTTTCTTTTCTTTCTACAGAAATATTTCTCCATGATACTAACACAGAAGTGATAGAGCTGTTGAAGTTACTTATGTAACTTTTGTTCTTCCAACTTTGAGACTAATTTGTAAGGAAGTTAATTTCATGTATCAGTCTAAAATCTTGAGAATTCATTTACTGTAAATATTCTTGAAATTGATAAATAGTTAGAAAGTGGGCTTTTTTTTAAAGCATGCTGTAATATATAAATGCCACCTCTACAGTGAAATATTAGATGCATCTTCTAATTGTCTTTTTATTATTTTATCATTTGTATTTACTTTATGCTATAAATGGGGTACCGCTATTGCTTTAACCTGATGTTCAATTCAAACATTAGTAATAATTTTTGTCAAAAAAACCATTTTCAAATGGAGACATTGTCAAATTGGAGAATTCATTTCCTCAAACATTGTGGAGGCCAATATGAGAAATCAGTTTAAAAAAATAGAGATTACAGAAATTGATGGGGAGTGGGTCTTCTGATGACTATTAAATATGGTGCTCTTACCACAACTTGTAAATGAAGATGTTCTGAAAACAATATTTCTGCTTATGTTGTTTTTTAAGTTTTCCTTAAAAAAAGCACATATCAATCCTACTATAGACTGTAGTCCAGAATAGGATATTGAACTGTGTGAATTTTTAAGTCATTGTGACACAGAAAAACCTATGACAATCAAGAGGAAGACCTCTACTTTTAAATAAAAATGTTTGTTAGTAGGTATATATTATATTAATTAATATAAATTCAGATGTGTGCTTGTACATGTTTAAAGTGCTGCAAAAAGAATAATTTTCTTTTAACCTATTGCAAAAAGGACATGTTAAATATTACTAGTTTACTACTGAGCATTTTTACTCCTTTAAACTGTCACTGGTGGAACATAGTAATCTCTGTTTACTTTCTTCCTGTTTCTAGAAGAAAACACAGAAGTTGCTGCAGAAAATGAGGAGGAAATGAAGAATTCAGAAATTTCGGCTCAGTCCCAGTTTGGTTTTGATGATGATCTTGTGTTGGGAGTTTATATCCATCGATCTGATCGACTTAAAACTGACGTCCTGGTATCTCATCCCATGGTTAAAATCCATGTTGTTGATCAGAGAAGTGGCCTATATGTTAAGAAGGATCACAGGTGACTTTTGATAAACTGGTTCTGTTATTAATGATCGCTATAAACAGCCTGATTCTTCCCTAGAAAATTAAATAGGAAAATAAAAAGCATGATGAATTTTAAGCTTGCAATGTCATACATTTTACATCTATGGTACAGATACAATATTCTACCTATATGCATACAGTAAATTCAAGTGTTCTCTTTTTTGTTTTTGACACTTCTAAATGTTCTGCACTGCTGTATTGCTCTTGAGGTTACCATGTTCGCAGCAGAGTTTTTTATTTTCAGAGAAAATATCTTAAATCCTCCAAATATGTAGCAGCAGCTGAGATTAGAATATAAGCAAAACTCTTGTAGCCATTTCCATTTTATAAAAGAAAAAAATGAAAATCCTGAAATTAAGTTTAGTTCTTCATTTTTTTAATCATTTCAGTTACTTGCTTCCATTGTCATTATGCATAATTTTCCTGGAAACAGAATCATAGAATGAGATGGGGTTGGAAAGGACCTCTGGAGATCATCCAGTCCAACCTAGAGCAGGTTGCCCAGGAATGTGTCCGGGTGGGTTTTGAATGTCTTCAGAGATGGAGACTCCACCACCTCTGGGCAGCTTTTTCCAGGGCTCTGCCACCCTCAAAGTGACAGAGTTCCTCCTCATGTTTAGATGGAACTTCTTATGTTCAAGCTTGTGCCCATTTCCTCTTGTCCTGTCAGTGGGCACCAATGAAAAAAGACTGGCCCCTTCCTCTTACACCCGTCCTTGGTTGATCAGTTTTCCCCCTCAGTCTTCTGCAAACTAAAAAGACCCAAGTCCCTCAGCCTTTCCTCATCAGAGAGTTGTTCTAGTCCCCTCATCATCTTTGTAGTCCTTTGCTCTACCCTCTCCAGCAGTTCCCTGTCCTTCTTGAAAACCAGATTTTTACCAGTGTTTAAGCAGTAGACTCTGTACCATGATGATTATGCATAAATTTGGTAACAGTAACTTGATTGTCAGGGTTTTGAACTGCAGTTGGTAGTATTCTATATACATTGGGAATTAGCTTAAATTCTGAGTGGTTTTAGATTTATTTTTTTTTTTTCCTAAAATCAAACAAATGGTATCTTGGATGTTTCTTTGCTTCCAGTAATTGAAAATACTCTTTTGTTTGAGTTGGGTTTTTGTAAAGCGCTATAACAATTGTAACTCTTTGGACATTTTCAAACAGCAAGAGGAAAGTTTCATCTTACTATGAACATGAGCAAATAGAGCACATTCTTCCCATTATGACACAACCGTATGACTTCAGACAGTCTAAATCAACAGTTCCAGAGTGGGAGGAGCAAGTCATATTTAATGAACGTTTTAATTATTTTATTCAAAATACTGAAGAAAGCCCTTGTGTAATCCTGTTTTTTGAGGTAAATATTTTACATCAAATTTATGCTCATTATGTTTGTTTCTTTAACAGCATATATTTGACTGATTCAGGTGTTTTATTTCAGTTATATTGGGTTAATAGCCTTAAGGCAGAGTTAAGTGGACATAGTGAAAAATGGTATTGGTGGCTGCAGAACACCTTTTTTATAGCAGCCTCCTCCCTTGTTTTGATAGGACCAAGATTTCTTATGAAATTAACTATCAAACTTCTGGGAAAGCTGGTAAGATTGTTCCAGGGAGGGCACCATGTGGAAAGGATATCACTTTCTGCTTTTTTACATTCTTGAAATCTGAAAAGAAGCTGAAGTACCAGGAACTCAGAGATGGAGTTTGCCTGCTGGTTGCAACACCTCTTTTCCCTTGTGTCAATGAGCGAGCTATTGCTTTGTTTTTCATTAATGTTTTAGACATCTGTTTCTTCTTTCCAATTCTTCACACAGTAATTATTAATTCATCCTCCAATATAATTATGTTTAAAGGTAAAACCGTAAGGTACATATTCAACATGGTTTTAAGCTGAAGTATTTTAATATTTGTAAAGAGAAATTCTGTAGTATTAACCTGAAAGTGGGAACCTAAGACAATAAATATTTTTGTCATTCCTTGTTTTTTATGTTTCAAATGGATCGTATATACAGTATGCGGTGTATATATTTATGTTCTGTGATACTCACAATGAAAATATTTGTGGAATTAAGAATCCTTAGTTGCTTAACACAAAAGTATTTACCTTTGGATGTAAAGATTCTTCATGCAAATCACGTATTGAGACCAAGAGTATGACTATACTGGTTGCACGCTGTTTGACTTCAGCGTGGTTTATGAAAAGCCAATTTGAAGAAGGCATGATTCCAATTTTTTTATGTGTACCAGATAACCCCCCAGGAGTGGCTAAATATGAGAAGGTTCTGGTCACTGACCAGAGAAGTGAGGAAGTGCATGGGCATCATTGGAAGTTTTCAAAGTCACATTCACAGGGCTTTGAGCAACCCGACCTCATGCCAGTGGCAGGGGGGTTGGACTAGATGATCTTTGAAGATCCCTTCCAACCCAAACCATTCTGTGATTGATTCTGTGACATAAGTGATAAAGCTAGGAAAGGAAAACTTCCTTTTTGACTGCCGTTTTCTGGCTAGATTAATATACAGATGGGGTTAGCTGTCAGATTTGTGATCTGTATGAAACATAACTATATAGGATTATATATCTGTATGATATATAAACTATAAAGGATTTATGAAAATTAGACATTAACACATTTATTGAGATAGAAGGGAAGCAGGAATAATTTTTTAAAATCATACTTACTTACATTCTTTTTTTAAAGCAGGTCATACATAGTTATCAGGTAAATTCATAAAGATCTGTTGTTTCTAAGCGTTTGCTTGTGTGGAAGAGCTGCTGTTTTTGTAATTGGTTAAAAATGAAAGTTCCTTAATTTAGTGGATCACATCTAGCATATTTTCAACAGTGTTTTCTAATTATCATGAAGTATATATTAATCAGAACTATATTTATATTCCTACCGATATTTTCAGATCCTTGATTTGCTAAATGTGGATGAAGTGAGAGCCAGCTCTGATATACAAATTCAGGAACGTGGCTTCCGAAAAATTTGTTGGGCATTTCTAAAGGTATTGTAAATATTTAAATGAAGAAATGAAATTTATTGATCTTTTTACTCAATTGTCTAAAAGACACTAACCGCACAAAGTGGGAAAATATTTTTTAATATTTCCAGGCAACAGAGATGGAAAAACAAATCCTTGCTTGCTTGGCCATGCTCTCCTTTCCCTCTTCCTATGCTCCT
Source organism: Pedionomus torquatus (assembly GCA_013398155.1). Classification (NCBI taxonomy): domain Eukaryota; kingdom Metazoa; phylum Chordata; class Aves; order Charadriiformes; family Pedionomidae; genus Pedionomus; species Pedionomus torquatus. Next base: position 62,806 of record VZRU01012321.1, read on the forward strand.
TAAAGTCACAATAACAAGCTTGTCAGTAAAGAATATACATTTTTCAGGAAAGTATGAAATGTGTATGAATTTTTTTGTTGTTGTTGTTCATATAGTACAGAAGGAGGTTTTCTCTGAGGGTTTTTTGTGCGTTCATGAGACTGTCTCTGCAAAGAAAATGACAAATCCACTACTTTGTGTATCTTGGCTGTTCTGTAAGGTGAGAACTGAATGTGCCAGAAGATAATGAATGAGCTTTGAGTTTAGGGATAGAGACCTCCATATTATTCCGTAGAGTCTCTTCTCCGCTCTGCCAAAGATGAACCTACTGGAATTGGAGGTGTGGTACCCACTGTCTGGACGATTAACTGGTGGGAGCTGTGGATCCAGACATTCAGGACAGCCTGTTCCTGAGCAAAGGGAAAGATGAGCTTTCCAGCTCATAAATACAAATAAAACTGTCTCCTCTTCTTCATTCCTACTGCATTTATCTGCGTTTATCATTTCAAATGGCTCAGTCAAAGCAGGAATGGCCTGATAAACAGTGGTCAGTGTTAATGGAGCTGTGCTTGTTCTTCAGTTCAAGAGAGAGAACTCTTACTTCTTCTGAAGTTAGAAAGGTTACTGCTTCGCTGTGTCTTCCGTTTTGAGTCAAAGCCTTACCAGTGACCTTTGCTGTGGCCTTCAGAGGGGACAGATTTGGAAGAGGCTTTTTGGGAATCAGCAATCCTTTGAGATTAATGTGATTCTAGCATGCACTCATTTAAAAAAAAAAAAATTAAAAAAAGGGGGCACTGCAGAGATCTTCCCACCTACAGGATATTGCTTTTGTGCATATGGAGCATATTTTAAAGCTTGGCTGCCATCTAAGCATTAATCTTAGTGATTTGATCCTGGAGCTGTTTAATACATGCTTACTTTATTACCATTTTTCAGGATAGTATATTTTCCCAACAGGAAGTGGATTTCAGAATCTATAGTTATTTGAGATATTAGAAATAATCAATGACTTTTATTACTTCTAGGTTCATGAAACAATTTTTTTCCTCTTATTAAATTACCCAGCTTGTAGGTGCAAATGGAGTTCGAAACATTGATGGAAAACTCCGTCTGCAGTTATATTACCCACCTCCAAGGACGAAGTCACATTCAAATGTTGTTGAGATTTATGACTGGTGGGCAAAATGTCCTAGAAATCGTTACCCATCAACTTTATATGTAACCGTACGAGGGATAAAACTACCAGATCATGTAAGTTAATTAATGTATAAATATGCTTGCAAGTATACAGAATTTTCTGTAGGAAATAGTAACTAGCTAGAATGTGTGTATATAAAAGCTGTACTTACATGCAATATATAAAATAGCTAGCGTATAACTAGCTATAATAAGGACTTTGCATTTTATGATATACATTTCAAACTCAGCCTTTTGGAGCTGTATTTGAAAAATTGGGTGTGGTTTCCCATCTGCAACTTTGCATGTTTTACCATTGACAATCAGAAAACTTTGAGGGTACTTTTTTGAAGTGATACTGCTTCTTGTTAGGAGAAATGCCATTTGAAGTCACTGGACTCATGCAGGTGTGTAAATTCTGCAAGTGAGAGAAAATTTAAGTCAATTAACTCTGGTTCCCTGCACCCTCAGGCTATAATTAGTCTTACTTTTTCTCAAGTGAAAGCTCCTTTAAATAAAGGGTTACACTAGTATGTGCTGAGGTGCACATTCAAGGTAAATACAGCATTTATTGTTCCACAATGTGAGTACAATAGGTTTCTATTAGATAATTTTGCATATGTATTTGCAATTGTCCTAAGTCTTTCTTCTGCTCTCTGTCCATATAATCAAGGATGATCTGTGGGCAGCCTGGTGAGATGTGGTCCAAAAAGCAAGCTGTTCTGTGGGATGAGTTCATACATTTTGGGGACATTTTCCTAATCTGTATACTAGAATGACATCTGCAGAACTCTTAGTTTGAAGTTGTTAGGAATTCTGTGTGCTTTGCTGGAGCAGCTGTGCTTCATCTTTCTGGAAGTGTTTTGAGCCCATCTTCTCCATGGTGTGACTGTTTTCCTGGTACGTTTAGGTGCTGCCACTGGTTTGTAGCTATCCCTATTTTGCAGTCCTCTGTGAAGCTTGGGTGATGTGATGAGTTTGCATAGTCTTTTTGAGCTGTGCTTGACTTGGATCCATTGACTACTGATGTTATTTCATTCTTGTTCTGATAAATTCCAGATATGCCAAGACTAGGGTAGATCTCCTGATTAAAGCCATGGCATGATGCAGTTTTCTATGTGTAGATATCTGCTTCCATCTGTTATAGATCCTGCCTTGCCTCCTGCTTCTCCAGAAGGGCCCAGATCTTCCATACCTCCTGCATGGGCTAGTAGATATGAAAATATTTTGGTTAAAACAGGGCATTGAAGTAGACACCTATGTGTGGATGAACGATTTGAGCTCCTAAATCACTTTCTACTTGTATAGTAGGTGTCCAACCTCCCTTTTTTTGTCACAAGAACCCAGACAATTACTCACTCTGAAGTGGATGCCTGTCAGCTGTCCTCCTGGAAAAAAACAGTAACTTTGCCTGGTATTCAGCTGAGTTTTTGAAGATCCATGTTTTAGGGAAACCCGTAAGAACTACAGCTGCTGCTGAATGGCCTCTGGGCCCTCAGGTTGAGGTTTCCCCTGTGTTCAAACTTGGTGTAACTTGTAGGTAAGGTTCAGTGAGTTATAGAAGTTTGGGATGTAAATATGCTTTTTCCACAATTAAAATCACAGATGCGGTCACTCCGTTTTTCTTTATAACTCTTGAACATGGTTTGTTCAAAACACAGCACTGGTAATACCTTTTGGTACCATGAATGGATTTTTTTTGCAAAAGCAGGATTTTGATTTGAAGGCGGTAGGTTAATGGCACTGGAACTGTTTGTGTGCTGAAATGCTGTATTTTGTACATCACCTTTACCAGGTGGAGTACTAACAATTGTCACTGACCTGGATAGTTAATAAAAGTATACAAGTATCAATTATTTGAAAAATCTTTAATACTGTCTGTTTGACACAACTTTGGAAGTTACTTTCCGGCTCAGGTTACTTTAAATGAAATTTGTCCTGTACAGTTTTCATATATTAAGCTTTTTTCCAGTCTCTGTTTTTCAGATGTAAAAATGCAATGCATATGAAAAGTACCTTTTAATCTTTTTAGGTATTGCGCTTTTTCTTTTAAAATTGCTTTTTCCTGATACTTATTTTACTTTGCCTTAAGGTTGCTCCTTCGTTCCGCTCTATGATAGCTGTTCAGCAGGAACAAGGTAGTGCAGCACTGGGTGAGCTCCAGAGAGAGGGATCTAAAAAATCATGTGAACCTATTCCAGAGGAGAAGAAAGAGCCAGTTAAATGGACAAGGTTGCCTGGACAGGTGAAGTGTTTTTATTTACTTCTTAAAGAAAAATAATTTAAAGATGTACTGTCTTTTTATCACTCTATTTTTATGATACAACTATTATGAAGCAAGTAATTCATTAAAGGAAATTAAATAGTGCACAAAATCCAAAACATAAGGAACTCTCAGAAATAGTAGAGGATCCTTAGCTTCTTGCTAAATGTGGGTGATTTAACCATTTTTTCCCACAGAACAGTCAGGTATTTGTTTCTCCAGAATTCTCTAGGAATTTGAAAGAATAGGGCTATTCAGGTAGTGGAAGTAAGACAGGAAACCAGTTCTCAGATTTCAGCTTGATTAGAAATATATGTTCTTGTGGTTTTGTGTTTCTTTTTTTTTTTTTAATTCCCTCTGTTAAAAGTTTTTTTCTTTACAGTATAACAGAATTAGGAGGGAACTTTCATTGAAGAACCTTATTAAGAAGGTTCTTACTGACTTTATCAGCAGATCTATTTTTGTGTGTTTAAATGTATATGAATCTGTTTATACTAGTTTTTCATTCGTAAAGGTAAATCAGGATTAAGTTAAATAATCACATAACTACTCTGGCTATTTTAATCACCCTTAAACTTTGAATTTTTTCCTGGAGAAAAAGCCCTTGAATGAAAAGAAGAAATATTTTTGGAGAGAAGAAGGGGAACTGTAATACCTGTGCAATTTTTCTTTTAAATGTTTCATTTTATTTAAAAATAAATCAGTAATTGAACTACAGATGGGGAATGCTAAAGGTGATTTGGCAGACCAAAGGTCTGACTGCCTGTAGTGAGTCTTCAGAGTTCACACTGTAATCACTGTTACAAAAAGTTGTGCTTAGACTCCTTAAACGAGCAGGATTTTACAGTCGAACTCTACAGCTTCTGTTATTGACAAAAGTCAACACTAAGCACTTCTTAAGATTAAGGAAACTATATTTTAAATTTTCTTAGGTGTTTAAAACTGCTAGTTTTCTGTAATAATGGGGCAGAAAATAAATATATAAACTAGACGCAGCCTAAATTATCCAGCAGAACCATTTGTAAGGTTGAGTTTTTCTTCTCAGTTCAGTAGATTAATAGCTTTTAAAAACTTACGCATGACAGGAATTTAGAATGTGTTTTAAGCAGTGGGTAGTTAATATTCGGAATGGTGTAATCCTAATTCTTACCTGAAAAGCTAGGTTTGCCGCATACCGAACAAGCATCTGTTTTCACTGCGAGGTGGAGATATGGGCTGTTTCTGTATTCGCTTCTCTCATGATGGGAAGACGCTGGCAGCAGCCTGTGCGGGAAGGAATGGCTATCCCATTCTTTGTAAGCCCAATTTTATATTTTATATCTCTTTCTAATAAGTCATGTGATTTGAAATTCAAGGTTAAAAAAAAAAAGTACTAAATCACGTCTTGTAAATTGTTCTATGCGTTAAAGAGCGCTGAGGAAAATGCTCTTTCTGTGTTACTAGAGCTGGAACTGGTTTTTCACATGTTGTGTATATGCAGTTTGATGCTATGAAATCACACTATTTTGGCAGAGAGTCTAATGGAAATACAAAATCAGTTTGCAAAAGAAACACATGTTTTCTGATAATAAGACTTCAAGTGAAAGAGCTTATCCAGCCCCTACCATGTGTTTTTTGTATTAGTTTTTCTCATAACCTGTCGTGAAAATAAGATACCTGGAATACTGTCATCTCCAGACTCGCTACTGGAAGCTGTTGCCTTCCATGGGTCCAATTCAGTTGTAACTAGAAATATTCCGTATTACTCAAATTTGGGGCTGTTTCTTCACAGTAGCCTCAACTGCATACTTCTTCAGAATTTGGAGATTCAGAAAGAACAGTATTTTAAGTGTACACGAGGTAACTGTTTAAACACAGTGAACAGGAGGCCTAGATTCCCCTATTAAGCAGCCCCAGAAAATTATCTCTGTGTTAATCTATTCCAAAGATTGGTTGTGTAGCTGTCAAATAATATTAATAAAATAAGAATCCTAGTCTGGCTCTAATAAATTAAAGCAAGTCGACTGTTTCTAAAGGGTTAAGACACTTGTGGCATCTATGAACCACTAGGTGGAAGTATATGCTTGCTGCCTGTGCATATCTAGCAACTATTTGATCTTGTTCTCTGAAAATGCAAAAATAAAGAAAGTTGACATATGCTAGCAGAAACTCAACCCACTATTAGGTTAAACTTTGCACTAATAATTGCATATAATTGATTGTAATTGGTTACAAAAATTTTATTTTTCCACTTAAACTTTGCTAGTGTATGAAATTCCTTCTGGACAGTTCCTGAGAGAATTTTACGGACACCTTAACATAGTGTATGATCTTTGTTGGTCAAAAGACAATCAATACCTTCTTACTGCATCCTCTGATGGCACTGTCAGGTCAGTATGATGAAGATGTTCTGGCAGATAACATCAGAAGCACAAAAGAAAGTAGCCCGATTTCATTTCTTCTTAAAAATGTGCTATAATGTTTTAATTAAAGATTTACTTACTGTATGACTTACTCTATAGTATTATAAAAATTATAATCACTTAGGCTGTATTTAATGTATTAGTTTCTAATATATATTTATTTGAGACCAAAGATTTTCTAAGCTTTCCAACTATAGTGTCTAAATCTACAGTGCAGCACAAAAAAGCCAACAAACCCAAAAACTTGAATATTCCTTGGAGAAAATTGCCATCTTATGTATGCAGTATTAAGTTGGCAAATTTGAACATGAGGCAGAGAATTGAAAATTTAAGATTCAAGTTCCATGTATAAATTAGCTGGACTGTATGCATATATGTAATTTTTTAATTTTTTTTTTGACATATAGTTAAATAATTCAATTTAATTTGCTGTAAATGTAATTTGATAGATAATTGTTTCTGAGACTGAAAGCATACGCTTTTTCCTCTACATTTTAAAAGTATGCTTCAGTGTGGTGTTAACTATTAAAATACTAAACTGTTCAAGGTTTAAAAGCAGAACCCTCCAAACTGTAGAAAAACATGAAAATGTGGTTGTGACACTGTGCAACTTTTCTATGAGCAACTTTATAGGTTTTCATAGGGCTTTTTTTTTTTTTCCTTTAGCTCTACAGATCCCTATCTGTTGTTTCTGTTATGCAACTTAGTAATGCTACAGGCAGTTGCATAATTAAAATGCCAGAAGAATTGTTAAATGATATATTGTATGTGTGGAACTGTTTTGTTTTTTTTTTTTTTTCTGTTTAGATGTAGGAATAAAAAGAATATTTAACAGCTTAGCCCATGGTTTTGTTTTTCACTTGGAAGCAGATTAAATTTTTTTTTTATAGCGAGGTAAATAACAACTTCAGTCACTTGTGCTACCTATGAGAAGGCCCCACTTGTTCCTCAATTCTTGAATTTGTGGCAGCAAGTTGAAACTGTAGTGGTCGGCCTCCTTTTCTCTCTACTCCGTGTAGTCACTCTACAAGTTGGTAGTTCCTGTATTTATTGACCGTTGCCTTAAGCTCTTTAAAGAGTCTCAGTGTAGGCGAGGAGTTTCTGCTTTTTTCCTTTTTGTATTGGGAGCATTTTGCTGTTGAAACATGGCAGAGGTAAATGATGAGGACCAAAAGGCGCCCCATCGCTTTAAACTTGTTCTCAATTTATTACCTTGGATTATGTCTCAGACTGTGTATGAAGGCAGCTCAAAGAGAAATTTGGGGACTAATGTGAATCCTTTACATAGTGTTTTGTATGTTATCCTTGAGCCTTCCCAAGATCTAGTCCCATATGATTTGTGAGCAATAAATTAATCTTTATGTTGTTAGAGCAAAACTATTCTAAAAGATAGAGTCCTTGTGACCTTTGCACATTAAGTTGCAAGTTAATCGCTACACACTGAAGGGTTGCAATTTTGAAATGAGCTCAGCTCAGGGTAAGTTTACAATTCCTCAGTAGCCACCAGAAGCAGCCACCCCATCTGGAAGGGTGGCACTCAAACAATTACATTCCGTGTTATAACTGAGCACTCTCTGAAATGTGCTACCCACATGTACTTCATGATCCGGGTATCACTCCGTTCCTTATGGTCTCATCTTTGGGCAAGGCTCAATAACAAAATTATATTGGCATCAAAGAAACAAACAAACAAAAAAAGCAAAACTTCCTAAAAAAACTCTGATCTTACAGCTATGGGTGGTGAGGGATAGTAGATGAATAGTAAGAACTGAATTAGTGTGAAGAAAACATCATTGAGATCACAATCATTGTGTGGTAGGTAATTGTTCTTTTAAACTTTCTGTGCTTTTATTTATATTTAGTGGTCCTACATGTTCCTCTGTGGTTTGTTTTTCTACCTTTTTTTTTTCTTTTTTTTTTCCCCACCTTAAGGGAGCAATACCACAGAAAGTCTTTATAACTCCTGAGAAAAGGAAACAGATACATTCTGTGGAATATTTTAGGTGTATTTTCAAATGTGCAAAATATACATTAAGTGAGCAATTAGTCATGAATTTACTTTGAAGACAGAGTACTATGTAAAGTAGTAAATGGATCTTAATATGGTACTTTCTAACGAGAATTAAGGGATTAAATATAGGTGGAACAAAGTTGCAGGATAAACAGGTGGAGTTAAGTGTTTTCAGGCATTTGCCTCTAAAACCACTGGCACAGAACACGGTGTCAGTTATACCTGTTGATGGGATTGCTTTACAAAATAGATTTCCTAACGTCCTTTTCTTTTAGAATGTGGAAAATAGAAATGCAGGCAGCGTCTGCAGTGAAAGTTTTCCCTCATCCTTCATTTGTTTACACTGCAAAGTACCACCCAGTTGCTGACTCCTTGGTTGTGACGGGATGTTACGACTCGGTGATTAGAATCTGGAATGCAAATGTGAATGAAATCCATGGGCAGCTGCTACGGGAGCTTGATGGTCACAAAAGTTTCATCAACACGCTTTGCTTTGATGCAGAAGGTATGTATTTAGTGTTACTTTTTCAAAAGTCCTCAGTTGATCTTCAACTTGAGTGTTACTAGTTTGCTTTATTCATAGAGATGATGTGAAACGCTGTAACGGAACAGTTTTAGCTGTGTTTGCAATTAATGTGTTAGTGTGATGCCTTATTGGGGTGAATACACGTAATCTCTGGTGTGAATTCAGAGTAATCAGAAAAGGTAAGGGTAGAAAGGACGGGCAAGCAAGTGTTAGTGACCAGGCAGTGGTGACTGTGCAAATTCTGAGTGTAGTTTAGTTTCCATTACCCCTATAACCAGCTATTGTTGGTCAGCTAAGGTTTTGTACACATTGCAGCAAAAAATAGCAGAATATAAAGCACAGATTCTACTCTTCAGAGGACACAAATGAATCAGGATGCAAGAGAAAAGCCTAGCCATTAGTGTAGAGGGGTAAGTTGGAAAAAATACAGGTTTGGCTGAAGAAGTAGGTGGAATAATTTTGTATTAGCTCAAAAGCAGAAGCAGAAAATCTGAAACCAGCTTCTGGAGAACTCTCAAAACTTCAGGACAGGAGATTACACAATCAGAACAGCAGCAAAAACAGCTTCACCATATCGGCACTCAAACTTATCAACTCAATATGAAGATAATGAGATGGCAGTAGTTAGACTGTGAAAAACTTTAATGCTAGACTGGAGAAGTGGGAAGGTGATGAGCTGCTTCAACACTGACACAGAATGTGGAAAACTGAGAAAATGACAGATTTGACCATTGTGCAGGATGTTAACTGGTAGATTAACAGCTGAAAGCGAGTGATAGACCTGAGCAAGCGGAGGGTGGGAAGAACTGAAGGTGGTTGAATGAATAAGATACTTGGAGAAGTGTTTGTCTTTCTGGTATTTAGTGACATCATTAGTAACGAGATAGTTCCTCTTTGGAGGTATTCACAGGAGTAGATACTACAAAGAGGAAAGAGTTACACTTTATTTTAAAGAAGAACTATGCTTAAATTAAGAACTGCTGGAAAAGAGTATTTGTTCTTGTTTAAGATGCTCTCTGTGAATGCATAGGTAAGCATTAGCCAATCACATGAAGCTCGTTGAGCCAAACATGCTGAATTTTTTGCTGGTTCTAGCATATAAGTAAAAATTAAAAAACTGAATGAAAAGTCATATACTGGGGTGCTGCATATTCATTTATGTGCTGAATCCAAATCTGTGGTATCAGTTTGTCGTGTAGTATGAGTAAAAGAGAGGCAAAAAGTGGTGTTTGCCTGTTCACAAAAGTTAATAGAAAAAAAAAGTTGTTTTGTGTTCATGCATCCTGCTCTGTAATTGTTCTTTTGTGTGGTATTCTTCTACTTATAAGTCGTTATTTCCCAGGTCTCCACATGTTCTCAGGAGATAGCTCAGGACTGATAATAGTTTGGGACACATCTGTCAAAGGAAGTTCTCAACACCTGTTTCAGCACTGGAGGGTTAATAAGGTATCCAGGTTTCTTAAACTAGCATTGTAATTTTTATGTGAACCGTCCCAAGTCGAATCATTTAATATTAATACAAAATTTCTGACGTGTTAACTTTTGTTTAAAGGAAATACACCATTTCAGTTAATTGACACTACTAAAGAG
>VZRU01012322.1:0-13026 GCA_013398155.1 Pedionomus torquatus
CTTCAGTGTAATGAGAGCTCAGATGCCTACCACACCTCTTCACATTGCATCATCATAATCTAACAGAATCGTGGAATAGAATCATAGAATTGTCTATGTTGGAAAGGATCATGTAGACCATCAAGTCCAGACATCAACCTAACACTGATCAAAACCATCACTAAACTTCTCTAAGCGCTACGTCTACCTATCTTTTAAATACCTCCAGGGATAACGTTTCTACCACCTCCCTGGGCAACCCATTCCAACGCAAAATAACCCTCTCANCTGGGCAACCCATTCCAATGCAAAATAACCCTCTCAGGGTAAAAATTTTTCCTAATATCCAATCTAAACCTCCTCTGGCACAACTTGAGGCTGTTCTCTCTTGTCCTATCACTTGTTACTTGGGAGAAGAGATCAACCCCTGCCTCTCTACACCCTCCCTTCAGATAGCTGCAGAGAGCAATAAGGTCTCCCCTCCAGGCTAAAGAATCCCAGCTCCCCAAGCTGCTCCTCCTAAGACTTGTTCTCCAGACCCTCACCAGCTTTGTTGCCCTTCTCTGGACACGCTCCAGCACCTCAATGTCTTTTTTGTAGGGCCCAAAACCCCATTGGTTTTATCTCATACTGAATCTCACCTCTGTTCTCAGACCCATTCCAGTGACACATAGGTGTGTGCTCTTCCATAAGCCACACACCTTGCTTAACATATTGTGTATGGAACATCACCACAATTAAATCAGTATAAGTTTTATTTCTGAACATGACCTAGTATACATTACCTGTTTGCATTGTTCTGAAAAAAAATAGAGGGGTGGTTATGTTGTGGGTTCTGCATGTCTAGGGTCTTTCGTTTATTTTCGTTTTGCTGTTTTTTACAAAAGATTATATTCCCTCCGCTAATTCAGTAGTGTCCCCCCAATGTTTTGTTATTCTTTAGGCAATATTTTTGGAAACTACTGAGCAAATTGCAAACATTGAGATAATGTTATCCCTGTCCAAGACAAAGTTGGACAGCTTTTAAGTTGGCCAAATGTACATCACGTTGAATCACACTCAATTAACCCAATGAAGTATTTCTCTAATGAAAACATACGTTTCTGGGCTGGCAGTTTCTGACTCAACCACAATCCATTCAATGTTAAGGAAAAAAAAATCAGAAAAACCATCTGTTCTCTTTAAATACAGAAGCTATTTTTACATTCATGATGAGCGTAAGCAATTACAAAAAGAGTGGGTTTCAAAAAAGAAAAATAAAAAGAGAGGGCAAGCCAGCTGCTACCTTTTGATTATCACAGCACAAACATGTTGCTAGCCATGTGCAGTTTGGGCCTTGTGCTTCTCACCCTGCTATGCACCACGTAATCTATTGTAATTCCATTAGCTGGAGCTACACTCAATATGCTACAGGGAGGCATAGGAGTCAGAGCACAAAAAAGGTGAGATTTGCTAAATGAATATTTACGTAATAGAACTGAATGCCAACAGAATCCCAAAGTTAAAGTTCTCAGAAAAGGGTTGATTCTCAAAGAAAATCAGTGACAAAATCCCACGCAATTCCTATTTTCAGGTACCAAATTCAAAACTGCAGTCCTCAAAATCATTGATTAGTTGACAACTAATCCTAGGGGATCTGACATTTTTTGCATTAAAATTCTCCAGGCACCCACCTGCTCACAGAAACTGTGACAGCATTAACCAGATCAGCAGAACTCCCTCATCCTTCCCATAACAGAGAAGCTTCCGCCTACATTTCCTGATGAACTTATCTATTACCAAAGAGATGAAGAACCGTCTAAGATGAAGAGGGCAGCCCCTTTCCTCCAGAAGTTGCACGGCTATGGCTACAAGACAGGCCAGCCCTGAATGGAAGTTCTGTGTTTGCCTAGAAGGATCTGAAACCCAGCATCCACACTGCTCTCACCTGTGGAGTCCTCCTGAAGCACAGTAACTACCAGTACATCCTGCTGAAGGTGCTCCATTTAAATGCTTAATGGACCAAACAGAAACACCAGAGGAGCGCAACTGCATCATACATTCATGAGAGTTACCTGACACAAGGCCATCTTGACTTCTGGTTCATGCTCCCATGGTTGCTGATGCTAACTGCTGAGAACACGGGCAACAGTTCAGGAGTCTGAAGGCTCCTCTTTCCAGTCTCATAAAAGGGCACATCTCCACAGTATGCTGCTCCATGTTTCTTATCATCTGACTGATTCACACTCAGGCTGTAGGGTTGCCCATGGAGACACTTGGCTGACCACTAGATGTGTGTGACTACTCCATTTATGGTCTGACAAGTGCTCAACATGGATCTTGCTGCAGTGTCCATGAAGGATACATTCATCCAGTGTTACCAACTCATGAACAAGTAAGCAAAGTACAACTCCTAAATTTCCATTGTCTCAACTCTGGAACCACCTAGTCATATATTTCATGCTCCAAATGAACTCAAGAAGCCCAAAACTGCCTAACTCATCTACTGGTTTAAGCAAGGGACACTCACAAACGATGCCCATTGACTCCCAGCAAACCAGGGCTGCTGAGCAACACCATATGAGCTCCTTCTCCTTCCCAAGGGGCCAGCCTCTCCATGCATCTCCTTCCCCTGGTTTCAAGGGAGAACAAAACACAAACCAAGGCAGCAGCCGAAGCTCTGATGGCATCCCTCTGCCTGGAAGGAGACAGGGAAAGATCGGGAAAGTAAAGAACTGAAATGTGAAGAGGCAAGAAAGCAACAGGAAAGTAAAAAAACTTGACAAACCAGATTATAATAGTCTCCCAGAGGGGAGCTCACTACCTTAGTTTTATTAAAACCTGTGGTTTTTGAGCATGACTAACCAGAGACTTCTACCAGCCCTTAGTTACTGAATAGTTTGTTAACCAATTGTGAAAAATCACTTTCCCCCATCCATCAGCCCAGCAACATCAGTGCCTGACTTCCCTCTGCACTGCAAAGCACACCTCATCTAAACATCCCATGCACAAGCAGCAGTTTACACTGACAGCTAAGAGAGGCTGCACGTCATTAGCAGTTAGCTCTCAGGAAATGGCAAATGCAACACTGACCAAGTTACTTCAGTGACAATTCATTGCAAAACCACTAAAGCACCTGCTGTGAAACCACTAAAGCACTACTGAAGTCTTTGAGACACAGGTCTAAGGAGGCAGGTGTATTGTATCTGCAGCCAACACAGGATCACAGAATTGTATGGGTTGGGACCTCTGGAGATCATCTAGTCCAACCCCCCTGCCAAAGCAGGGTCACCCAGAGCAGGCTAGACAGGAACACATCCAGGTGGGTTTGGAATATCTCCAGAGGAGAATCCACACCCTCTCTGGTCAGCCGGTTCCAGTGCTCTGGCACCCTCAAAGTAAAGAAGTTTTTCCATATGTTCAGGTGGAATTTCCTGTGTTCAGTTTCTCCGCACATTCAGGTGGAATTTCCTGTGTTCCAGCTTGTGTTTGCTGCCCCTCATCCTGTCACCAGGCTTCAATGAGAAGAATTTGACCCCATCCTCTTGACATCCACCTTTCAGATATTTATAAGCATTTATAAGATTCCCCTACTCAGTCTTCTTGTCTGCATGCTAAACAAACTCAGATCTCTCAGACTTTGCCATCAGATAGGTGCTCCATTCCCTTGATCATCTCTGTAGCATCCATTAGACTCTTTCCAGTAGTTTCCTGTCCTTCTTGGACTGGGAGCCTGGAACTGGACACAGTACTCCAGATGCAGCCTCACCAGGGCAGAGTAGAGGGGGAGGATGACCTCCCTTGACATGCCAGCCGTACTCTTTTTAATATGCTCCAGGAGACTATTGGCTCTCTTGGTCTCACGGGTACACTGCTGCCTCATGGTCAACTTGTTTGTTGACTATGAGACAACATTGTGGTTTCTTGTGGTCAGTCAACCAGTACTCCTAGGTCTCTCTCTACAGAGCTGTTATCCAGGATTACTCCTCCTTAGACAGTCCAAAGACACCACAGATAATGAGGTATCTTAGTCATGCTTTTGACTCTTAAATAGTTCATTAAAAAGGAACAGTCACATTTTAGTGAAACCCACCCTGCATAGCTCCAGAGATCTTCGCATCAGGAACTGCAATCCCACCTGAAATCTCAAAACATGGTAGTAAAGAGCAAACACTGCAAAACCCCTTTGGATGCTGCCAGCTTTTTCAGCCAGCCGTGTAGGAGTGCAGAGCATGGCAGGACACCGGTTCCTTCTCTGCTTCCCAGGCCAGCCATGCCCCTCTCACCAGCATACAAATACCTGAGGCACATAGGCATCATTCTGTGAACCCAGGCTGTATGTTAATTAGTTAATTAATAATTCACTTTAGCAACTTTAACAGCATAAACAATTTTAATACCCTGCAATGACTGGGAAGGGACTCTTTCTCAGGGAGTGTAGTGACAGGATGACTGGTTATGGTTTTAAACTGAAAGGGGAAATTTAGATCAGATACCAGAAAGAAATTCTTACTGTGAGGGTGGTGAGGCACTGCAGCCGGTTGCCCAGAGAAGTTCTGGATGCCCCATTCCTGGAGGGGTTCAAGACCAGGCTGGATGGGACTTTGAGCAACCTGGTCTAGTGGGAGGCGTCCCTGCCAAGGGCAGAGGGGTTGGAACTAGGTCATCTTTAAGGTCCCATCTAACCCAAACTATTCTATGATTGTCTAAATGAGGAAACTAGACAAACAATTCAGAAGGAGTGCCTGCAAGGCAGCCACAGGTTTTTGTGTACCAGGCCAAGGAGCTGCCACCTCCTCTCAGCCCTGTTTGTTGGCAGGGCTTGTGGCCATGACTAGCTGCTCCTGAGATTTACTATTTGCTGCAAGCCTCGCCTCCCTGTCTCTCTGAGCAAAATTAAATACTGAAAAGGAAAAAAAGATATTACAAATTACCTGCTGCAGACAACAACTGCAAGTTCCTGATAATTATCTTTTAGAAGTGGCTCAAATTATTACCTTCTGACAAAATTCAAAGTACCTGCAGGAGTCAGCAGTGTGCAGATGCCCTCCATCTTCAGAATCCCCCCCTACTTGAAGAGTTACTGCTTAGGAAGACAGGAAGTATCACACCAAAAAGCAATAAATTCTTGTTGAAAGTTCTTTTTTTTATCAATCACAGGGAGAAACCACAAAGGGCTGTGTAAAAATTACTGGTTCTGTCACCAAACTTTTTTTTTTTTAACTGCAAGCACTTTGTTCTCAGGATGATGTGATGGGAGATGTTTTGAGGATTTTCAAAAACTGTACATACGTTATCTGAGTATGCTCTCTAGACATTCCTGAGATGCAAACGACTAACTGATTTTCCACATTTTCATAAGAAGAACCTAAGCATTTCAAAACTCTCTTTTTTTGACCAAAAGAAGTAGTTTTGGTATCATTCACAAACCTGTATTTTTTTAAATACCAGACTTCTGAAAACATCTGCCAGCTGTAGGAATAAGCAGTATCTACAAGCTCCCAGATGCTTTCAAATCCTATCAAAGCCAAGGAAGGCTAGTCAGATTGACCTGGGAGGCACGCAGCATCTTTTACATTTGAGTCATAAAAACTTAATAATAACAATAACAACATAGGTAATAATAATACCTAGCTTACATATAACACATTTCATTACAGAGCACTTCAGAAACAGCAAAGGGAAACAGGTACAAGGTGGAGACACAAAATGCTGTGGTTTCTGAAGAAGCCAGTGGCAGAGCAAGGGCTGATACCCAACACAAGTTCCAGCCATGTCTCCTGTGTGCACCCAAGGGACATGAAAGGTATGTGAGAAATGGAGGGCTCAGGATGGTGAGAGGTACCCTAAAAAGAAAAATAAAACAGTCCCATCCCATCATCACCATTTCCCAGTGCCATTTGAACTCCCTCACTCCTCTCACTGAGACCTTTCACCAGGGAGTATCATACAATTTATTCCAAGCCGGAAATCAGAACTATGTTAATGAAAATAAGGTATCTAGCTGTTCCACATATGCATGCAATGCAGCTGTGATCCCACAGGCAAAAGGAAGAATAAGTGTAATTTTGTGTTTGTATATGGATAGTGGGCTCTGTATTACTCTTCCAATACCCTTTCTTTGGCCAACATTCTGCCTACATCCTCCTCGACCCATCAGTTGCTTCTGATGCAATCACAGACTTGGTTCTTAAAATCATTATCTCTTGGCTTATGGAACCCTCCTTTCTCACCTCCAATCGTTCCTTTGTGTGATTTTCCCACCCTCCTCTACACCCTCTCAATCTCCCTGAGCTTCCTAGGAGGCCTATTATTTATTCTTCTCCTTTCTATCTTACTCCCAGTCTCAGCCCCTATTTTTTCTTCATGACCCACAGCTCTGCCTCCACTCCAGGTTTACACTTCCAACCACATGAGATCTTGGCATGCCTTACCAGTGCTCTTGCTGTACATCTTGTGGATCAGCTGAAATTTCAACACAGCTAAAAGCATAGCTCCTAATTTTGTTTGGCCTGAAATCAGGACATCTTCTTGTCTCAGAACTTGCTCTGGGGTTTCATACAGAGGAAGCATCCTAGTTTCTGTACAACACGTGGATATGCTCTTTGCAATGTACTCATACTTTGTCAACTCCCTTCCTAGTCTTTTCCATTTTGATTCCCATGGGCTGCTCTTCTCAGGACTTCACAGGTGGCATCTAATATTCCTCATACCCACTGAGAAGGCTACCACAAAGGTCTCTTTTCATCACTTTAACTGAGTCCTGCAACTGGTCATGCTGCTGATGGATAACATTCCCGTTGGCAATTTTAACCGACTGCTCATCCACTCACTTGAAAAAACTAGTCTATCTTACACATAAAAAGGAAGATACCAAGAAGTCCACTCTGCATAGCACAGCTAATACAGTATCCATGACTGATTAAAACATGTCTAATTTGGTTTGTTCACAGCCACTGTGATAAGTTGAGTACATACGTGTCAGATAAATGGTTGATAACTATATCCTTCTCTACAGGAATTCATCTCCCAAAACTACAGGAATAATAGTCAGTGCAAAGTCTGACTGCTTAACTAGCAACTAACCACATCAGTTTATAGAGTTAGCATATTCTCTGCCCCAAAACAGATTAAACTCAAGCCCTTACTGAATAATTGATCAAACCTTCTCAGTGCACAATCAGAGCAATCAGCAATAGATCATACAAATGGAAAGTGAGTATAAGGTCTCCTTAATGACTACTTAACCCCACTGATCATGACGTTAACCTATCTAGAGGCTGATTTTCAAAATAAAGCTGCCTGATGTTTTTAGATAACCTCCCCTGATAATTATGACTATGACTACTATTTACATAAGAGTCATCTCTACAGCTGAGCAGCACCATGGAAGGATTTAGCCAGGCTAGATTGTAGACACTTGTTACCCACATGTACAGAAACCAAAAGAACACTTCAAGAAAGTAATGTGCAATAAATAATATGGACTCTCTTGGTAAGTGCTGGCATAATTATTTAGAGCAAAGGAAAGCCACAGCACTTCATTTTGCAAACCCTGATGCAGATCACAGCACTCTTACTGCTGCAGTGTTTCTGGCACAGGGCCCCAGCACATCCATGGATGCACCACCACACCCACAAGATGTCTTCCTTAATTGCCCACTTGCACTGAACAGGTCCCATTTCAATGTGACCTAAGTATACTAAATCATCCCCACAGTCATTATTAGCAAGGGTCCAGCGTCAGATTTGATTTAAGGTGTCCTACATGCTCAAAAATGCTTGGTTTGGTACCCTACTTGGGTCTTCAAACCTCTAGAAATGCTTATAATAGGCTCTAGCATCCACAAGCCCAGTGGCCCTAGCTTTTATCTTTTTAAAGGAACACTGCCTACATTCCTGCAAATACATCCCAGTTCTTCAGGTGAAGCACTCCCCATCCTCTCCTCCTAGGCATATAAACTTACCTGCCTTTGTGAATAACGATGCCCAAAACAAACTCTCTGCAGACACAGCACCTCTGGAGAATACCCTGCACTTGAATCAAAACAGGATATAAAATATTCTCCAACTTATTTTGCAACCTATTTTGAAGTCTGACTATGGATCTGAATGTTGTCTCATGGGGACATGTGCACAAGAACAAATACAAGCTCTTTATGAAAGTGACTGTTTCACATTTTTAGAAAAAACATACAATTGCAATCAATATTTTCCACAAAGCAGGCATTTTTCAAGATTTGCTTTCAGCACAGCCAGATGTGATGCAGGTCTATTATTAGCATGAATTCAATCAATGCTACATCGAAATGAAACAAGAGAGGTAATACACACACACACAAAATAAAAAAGAAACTAACAGGTGTTATTGTTTGCCAAAAGCAGGTTTCTGATACGCACCAGTGTGGCAGTACTCAAAAAGCCTTCCACAGCTATACACAAATTTTACAGTCAGGCATCATGCATACAGCTGCAGGAGATAATTTCCTGGGGCAACTAGCTCAAAAGGCCAGCTGAGTCATGGCTTGAGGTGATAGACCCTGATGACCACAGTTTATTGTAACAGAATTACAGAATTGTACAGGTTGGGACCTCTGGAGATCATCTAGTCCAACCCCCCTGCTAAAGCAGGGTCACCTAGAGCAGGCTAGACAGGAACACATCCAGGTGGGTTTGGAATATCTCCAGAGTAGAATCAACACCCTCTCTGGTCAGCCGGTTCCAGTGCTCTGGCACCCTCAAAGTAAAGAAGACTTTTTGTGTGTTCAGGTGGAATTTCCTGTGTTCCAGCTTGTGTCTGTTGTCCCTCATCCTGTCATCAGGTTCCACTGAGAAGAGTTTGACACCATCCTCTTGGCATCCACCCTTCAGATATTTATATGCATTGATAAGATCCCTGCTCAGTCTTCTCCTCCCCAGCCTGAACAGACCCAGGTCTCTCGGCCTTTCCCCATCAGAGAGGTGCTCCATTCCCTTGATCATCTTTGCAGCCTCCACTGGACTCTTGCCAGCAGTTCCCTGTCCTTCTTCAATTGGGAGCCTGGAACTGAACACAGATGTGGCCTCACCAGGGCAGAGTAGAGGGGGAGGATGACCTCCCTTGACATGCCAGCCACGCTTTTTAATACACCCCAGGAGACCAGTGGCCCTCAGAACAACTGACCATTGGTGACAACAGCCCCTTCCTCCTTGAGCAACTCAGGGCCACACGTCACAGGAGACAGAGCTCACTCTGCTATGGCACCCTGAGAAAACACAGTACTGAGACATTATCCTTGCCACAAGATGGACTTTTACCTGAACCTGAAAGATGCCCATCTGCAATTGGTATCTATCTTCCCAGACTGAGCATCAGGCATGGTATCGCCTAACACCACCATAAAAATTCAACACCCGCATTTTCATGCCATCCAGATACACATTTGAAGCTAATCAACAAGATTCCAGATTGTTGGTGGTAGTTCATTCACTTAATTTTTTTAACAAAGCATCTGTCGGTTTTGCCTGTATTTTCGCATTAACGAGGATTTTAAGAGACAAGCCTATCCTCCTCTGGATTGCTATACCTGATCCACATCCCCTCCCTAGCATCTTCTTTAAAATGACTAATTCACTCAGGATTAACTCAGATCACTGTACCTGGGATCTAATTACTGCATTTATAAGGATTAGTGCCATATTACATCACTGCGATAGCCACGTACACAAAGTGATGGAAACATATAGGTATATACTGTTTAATTAAGAGCTTGTTCAAACAACTTACATGCTATAAGCATAGTGAAGTTGCCTTTGGGTGGAATACGGCCAGCACACTCATTCATGCAATAAACAGGGTTACTGATGTGAAATGTGGTTAAATTCCAATGCCACAGATGTGTGGTGGAGATTGTGGGCATCTACATAACACTGCTGGTTTCTCTACACAGTCTAAGCCAGGAAAACCAAAACCCAGACACAATGACATCAACTTTCAAATGAAAGCCAACACAGAGTAGCTATTAAAAACTTAGTCAGAACAGTCATATCTCCTTTTTTAAAATATATTCTCTTTGTAGGTTTTTAATTTAAAATTGTACAGAACATACTTAATACCATGAGGATACTGTATTTAATACCATTAGAAGTGTATTCAGATGATCCACAGTATTTTGTTCTCCTTAGCAGTGATCTGAACCGTGTCCAAGCTCTACTCATTTCAAATTGGGTTTAATGCCAAAGTTACTGAAGACCAAACTTCCTCACTTTGGACCCTTCAGCTAGCAGGAACAATGAATTATTTAACAACAAAAATCAGAGCAGACTGCTGTAACACGTATCTCTGATCGCCTCAAGTCATCAGCACCACCTCTTCTGGCAGCTCAGAATCACAGCAGAAGAGAGACCCTGTGGCTACTATTCCCCTCTCTGAGGAACAACTCTGACACAAGGACAGAAGTCAACACTACCTGACTTATCAGGATGCTCGTGCTCCTCCCAAAGCTCCCTGATCAACAAGAACCCCCACTTCTGCCAGTGGTACCACCGCTCTGTGCAAGTATAGGCAGTGTTGGTATCTGCTTAGCCCCTGGTGGATATAAAGCTTAACAGAACAATCCAGATTTCCCCACTTCAATTATAATTATCGCTTATACCCAAGTGGAATTTAATACAAGTACACCAAGTCCAAGGAGCACTGGCTTATTCATTTTATTATTAGGTTTCCCTCATGAGGTCTTTACTTCAGGTTATTACTTCCCAATCAAAACATATACTAATTTTCAACCAGATCAGGAATTAACTGTTAGATGTGCTTACCAAGATCATACATAATGCAGTCCACCAAGGAACTCAATGAACACAAAGCACATGGGTAGCCTTGAATGCTGTACACTCTGTGAACAAGTACCTCAGCTCTAAAGGACAAGATGACTAAAGGAGAGATACAGAGCAGCGAGGAAAAAGAAGTTTGCTAGATCTGGACACAAATGAGCACAAAATCAAGTCAGATGAGCATAGTAGGGTTTGTTAGCTTGGTCTCACTGCAGCCCTGTCAGAGGTGGCAACTCCAGCACAGCAATACACAGAAGGAACTACAAGGAACAGCAACCAATGAAGCACAAACATTTCCAGCTTTCTCAAGCAAAGCTCAGCTAAAAGCAGGTTAGGAAATGATGATAGACTCCAAAGCTCCAGCAGCTGACCCATAAGACCATGCACGTTCCTCCAGGCTGCCTTCTGACCCACAGTCAGTGTATCAACACTTCACCATTGCAATGATCAACACACCAATCATATTTCATGGTGAATCCCATACTTCCTATTTGTTAGGTTTATGAGGAGTTAACGTACAGCATCGTAAGAAACTGTTAAATGCTCTATTTGCTGCTCTCTTGGTTCAATCTCCTCATACTTACAATAAGAGAAAAAAAAAAAAACAACACATGTGACTAAGCTAAAATGCTAGAAAAAAAAAAAATCCTTGAATTCTCCTTCACTAGAAAGAATACCAGCCTTCTGGATGCTCAGGGCTACAAATTACAAAATGAAATCTCACTCACTGCTCTTATCACCCCTGCTATAAGCCCAGGCTGTGAGCGCCGGTGCACACAGCTGATCCAAGTGCCTTGTGCACCCCAAAACCAACAGCACAGGGTTGAGGTGGCAGGAGCTCAGCTGCCCCCACACCCTCATCAGTCACGCACCAACCGCCTCAGAGCAAAGACTGACCCTATTACCAGAAGAAGAGGTACATTAAATAAACGATACCTCTTGTAAGTATTTGGAGGAGACAAAGTTGTTCTTGTTTAAGGAACAGTTGGGTCAGATAGACGCCTAATTAATTAAACGTTGTATAACTATCCATGTCATACTCGTGCAGCAGGAACAGACATGAGAAACCAATCCACCATATTTTTATTTGTAAAATGCTATAAAACATAATGCTATAAAATGCTATAAAAGTAACAATAATTCAATTATGTACTGAGCACTGTCAGCGCCCTTAGACCTCTGTTTTGAGTATCTAACTAATAAAAGGACAGATTGTGCTCTATAAAGGCATGCTGTTACTCTGCGCAAACCAAGGCAGTTCCCTATTCTCCTACAGCCACCTCAACACACTGAACAACTCACATCAGCCTGGGCCTTGCCTGAGATGACCCTTTCTTAGGGGCAGAGCCTCCAAAGAAAGCAAGGAACAGCATAGATGAATGAACATCACCAATTGACAAAAGGAGGAGAGAAATTAGACTTCCCATTAAGTCCAACCTTTTAAAAAGCTCAAGACTAGGACTTTGTTACTGAGAGCTTATAAACCAGTATGTGCCATACTGACATCTCTTAAAGGCCTCCATAATTATTTTCCCCCAACCTGACAAAATATACATCAAAATCAACCTAACAATTTTCAGTAAGCACCGATGTTGGTGTTTCTGCGGTAAATCAGGAGGAGATCAGCAGGACTGTGGCTAACAACAGCAATTCGGCTTTTAACTCGCCAGTGCTGTCATCTGAAATATTCAGAGAAACATCTGTCCTCCGTGCAGCGGCGGCAGCAGCGGTACCGCAGCCAAGGAAGTACGTGCCATTGGGCAACAACCTAATCAATCAAAAACCAGAAAGCAATCATCCCCCAAATCATTTGTATGAGGTCAGAAAACCCAACAACTCGAGTCTCCGCAGGTGAAGAAGCGCACAGATAATGACAAGTCTCCCGTAACTACACGAACACCTGTTCATTAGCATTTTCAACGCAGGCTTTCCTATCTCTTTATGATCCCTAAAACTAGGGTCCGCCTACGCCCACCTGCTCGGCTCTTCCCGGGCGGAGGGCAGAGGCAGCAACACACCATCACCATCCCCTGTGAAACCCCTGCGGCAGGAAAAGGGGGCGCCGCATCAGGGAGGAGGAGGAGGAGGAGGAGACCCCACACCCCCCCTTTTCCCAGCCAGTCTCAGGCTGCGGAGGGTACCCGCAGGTGCGGCGCCCGGTTTCACCCCGTCGTGCCCGTCCCCCGAGGCTCCTCGTCAGCGCCGCGCTCCCCTCCGCCCGGGCCGGCAGGGGGGAAGCCCCTCATCCTCCGCGCT
>VZRU01012322.1:13114-28414 GCA_013398155.1 Pedionomus torquatus
TCCCCGCGGCGGGGCAGCATCGGGAGCCGGGGAGGTAGCGCTGCCCGGGACTGCACCCGGCCCGGGGGAGGTCGTGCACGGCACAGGCTGGAGTCCGAAATTTCGCGGAAAAATCCGACTCGGAGGATTAAGCGGCTTCACCCCGCCTTCCAAAGTATTGCGCCGTCTCTCTTCCCGAGTCCTCAGGGCTGCACTGGCCTCCAGCAGCGCGCATAGAACACGACCGGCAACTCCACCCTCTCTCGGACGGACTTGGTCAACACGCAGCCCTGTGTCAAAACTAGTCTGGAGACGCAGCAGGCAGCACTGAGGCCGTCTCAAAGATTTAAATGCTACCTCGCTTTTCATCACACATACAAAACTCTCTTATAAAGAAACAAGTCACTCCCCACCTCTCAACCTTTCATAGCAGACGGCTGGCCAGCCCTTGTGTCCTCCATTGTTTTCCACACCCAGGTTTACCTTTCCATGACTAAAGAAGCCGTTTGGTTTCTGTTACAGAAAGCGCAAGCTATTGCAAGATAATTTGGCTTCGCATGTTTCTATCGCAGCCAAACTATGGCGCAGCATAGAGAAGACTGACCCAACTCCTGAAGTGCTAGGAGCAAGACAGAGTTGAAGCACGTTTCTCAACCTCTTGTAGCTCACAAAGTTATTGCAGTCCCGTGTCCAAGTGCTGGGTTGCATACAGATGGAGGAAGGAAATACTCCATTATTAGGCTCAATCGGCTGCCCAGATTTGAGGAAAAAGATGGAAATGGGGTGAGGAAGCCAGATCCCCACAGGAAGCTTTGTAAAATGTGAATGGGCAACTCCAGAAGTAGAATCAAGTTGAAAATGAAATGTTCCAGAAAAGGGGTAAAATACCTGTGTCATCTGAAGAACTTGCTCTGCATGTGTGATGAGGGAATAAACTCTCTGCATAGGGTCCTGTTATGTAAAACATTTAAGTAATGGATTAGAATGAATCCCAAGGTATTCTCTAGTCCATGTTCTGTCTCCAAAGCAAGACTAGATCTACCTCAGACAATCATGACAATCAATGTTTTTCCAACATTGTTTTGAACTCCTACAGCAGAAGTAACTGCTGTTTGTTAGAAGGCCAAACTGTTTAACTGCAAAAATATTAAGTAAATTCACATTGCTATAAATTGTATAGCTCTGCCTCAATGAACATGTAGAACAATTAATCACCATTTGCCATTGGTAATCATCACTATCATTTGTAATGATTACACATCATTACAAAACTGTGAAGGCAGTTCACTGTCAAACCCTTCCTTTCCCAGGCTCAACTCTCCTGCAGTCTTTTTTCTTTTTTCCTTAATTATTCTATTACATTAATTATTAATTCCTTAATTATTCTGGAGATGATACCTACATCCTGCCCAAACCGTGCACAGTACAGATCACCACTGCCATCTGTGGCATTTAGAACTTTTTACCTTTTACATCCCCCCATATTGCTGATCTACCTCTGGTTTGTGGGTGGTAAAAGCCTCCGGGATCAAGAACAACTGCTTACGCAAGTTCTCTACCTGGGATTTGCATCTCATCTGTCCTTTCAAGTGCAGCCTTTTGCACCCAACCTTTACTTAACTAGACCTTGTTGATTTCTCCCATTACAAGCATAAAAATTGTATTGGAAAATGTTTACCACCTAAATGGTTTCGAAACTGATGACACCTGTGTTTTAAGTTTATCCTGTTTTTCATTGCTAATATTATACTTTTAAACATTGCACAGCACTAGGTCCAACTTCTACTTTGAGGATTGTTCAGTTTTGCAAAAGAAGTGGGCATTGTTATTGCATGGGTGTAGCTCTTCAGTCAGTTGTATATCCATCTTTGAGAAATTTCTTAGAGACGCTTCAGCCAAACCACACTTCTCTAATTTATGTAAACTGTAACAACACCCAGATACATATTATCATGCTGCTTTGCTCCAACACACCAGGCCAGTTGGAAATTAGACTGCTTATTCCAGAGATGAAGTTTCCCTACAACCTTTGACTACTATATTAGTTGAGGCTATAACTAGGAGAGAAGTTACATACCAGACCCTTGGAAGTCTAAATTTACTGTCACTGGGTGACATAGGCTGTTTTTATTAATGACAGCTTGCCCCAGCTTCAGCTGGGAAAGAGTTAATTTTCTTTCTAAGTTTGCTGTGAAAGGAATGTCAATAATTGACAGTAAATAATAATTGCTGCCAAACAATGTTTACACCATTTGAGCACTTTTTTCAGCTTTCCATAGAAGCACAGAATGGCCAATGAAATATTCCATACCACAGATACCATGCTCAGTATATAAAATGGGGGTTGGCTGGGGACAGGGGTGGAATCACCACTCTGGGCAGCGAAAATGACCCACATCATTACTGTTGTTATTATTATTGTTATTTTTCCTTTTCTGTTACTGTTTCTATTAAACTGTCATGACACAGTTACTTGCTTCAATGAAGCATTTTAGGAAATCCCTGTCTTGTTTTTAAAAGCCTGTAATAACCCATCACAGCAGCAAGATACTGGTTGTTGTTTTCTTTTTTTTTAAAAAAAACCCTACACCAGCATTATGAAACTTTACTTACAACTGCCTCTAAATTCTCACGATTACTGTTTTGAAATACTACCACTGCATATATTAAGCAGTTCTAAGTCTATATTTAAGTATCATTTTCCATTTTACAGCTACATAATTTATAACCAAATTAAAGAACACTTGTTCACTTGTTTTGCGCTTGCACGCTCTTGTCTTGTCAAACTCCAACCACCCCATCAACTGCTGGAAAAGTAGCATGATGAGGTGTAGGCAATCCAAGAGATTCCTGGAGTGCATTAAAGATAACTTCTTAAGCCAGGTGCTAGACAGGCCCACCACCAGGGATCCAACAGCGGACCTGATAGTTACCAAGACAAGTGAGCTAACTGGTGACATCACGATTGGAGGCAGCCTGGGCTGCAGTGATCACACACTGGTGGAGTTTACAGTCCTGAGAGATACGGGTCAGGCAAAGAGTAAATTCATGTTGCTGTGCAAATAATTTTCAGAAGTGTGCTCAAGAAGACTCAGGTCACTGAACATCACATTCTGAAAAGTTCTACTTAGGTTTTGGGATGGTTCAAAGATACAAGGAGACAAACAAGATAGTCACATCATGAAAAGTGCCACTGCAGGGAACAGTATTAAACATATTCCTTAAATATATTAAAATAAACTCATTCCATATATATTGAGGAATAATGATTTAGCTGAAAATAGCCTGTTAAGAAAGTGAAAAGTAAGTTTTTGTAGCTGTGTTTAATCTTTAGCTTCCTTGAGAAAGACACTTGCAAGTTGGAGGGGAACAGAAAAAAAGAGAAATCACTTTGAAGTTTCCTCTTCAAAGGGAAGAGCCCAATACCATATAGCTGGAAGCCCTAGCTTAACCTCACTGCCTAGAAACAGAGGTGCTGCCAAGCTCATCATTAAGAAACTTTCCAAGTGAAGAAACTCATCAGTGAAGAATTTGAAGCTGTAGTCACAGGAACTCCTACAAAGAACTCTTCCATCTTCATCTATATCTTTCTTAGCTATCCAGGGGTTTCCCAAGAAAGGAGCCAATAGTCCACTGCACCTCGTCTCCAAATTTAGGCAAACTGCTCCCCTACTGCACCTATACTGCTGTCCATCCCCTGCAATGTGAGGGCTCCAGAAAGCTGCTTTGGCAGCTGCATACCAACACCAGCAGCTGGAATCGACAAACCTGACACATGCAGCAGGATCCCAACTGCATTGAGATGAGCAAACAATCTTTACTAGAAAAGATGTGTTTTCTCCAAGAAGTCTGTCTCTTGCATCTGCTCATCAAAAATTAGAGGCAGAAATGCAAAGAATTTATGCTGGTAACAGAATATTCAATTGTTCAGTTTACTTACACAGTAAGGTTTTGCCTTTATCACAGTTTTCTCTTTTCCCGTTACCAAGGTTCTGAGTGCACCACTGGGACTTACTAGTTTTTCCTATGTCCAACCTGTTCATCATTTAAGCTCATTCCTTCTTACCAACTAATATATTCAGGGCTATTTTATATTCAAATCATGTATATTTTAATTTAGCATTTATTCGTCTAGATAAAGACACTTAAATTCCTTTTGCCTTTGAGAGTCATACTAACAAACAAATTCACTCACTTTTATACTTAAAGTATTTCAAATTTCTACTTTATATTTCTTCTTGTAAGACAGGACATGTCCTTTGGCCTTTCTTGATGGTACAGCTATGATCAACTGGAGAAAATACCAAGGAGAGTAACTATCCACATTCTTCTTGAATTGTCATGGTCAGAAGGGGTACTGAAGGCTATACCCTTGGCAATGCTGAAGGATGACACCAATTCTAGTGCTTGTTCTTGTTTAGAGAAAATACTCCAGCTTAGGAATTCTCAGTCTATTGGCTTTTTCTGCCTAGCAATAATTTTCCCATTCTGTATCTGTAGTCAGTAATAAGCTACGTTTATTTCCACACCCACTCCTTCCATATTGCCTCTCCAATTTATAAAGATAATCTTGAATTCTAGTCCTGCCCTTGGGCAGCTTAGGGTCACTCATGAGTTAAATAGTGCATTTGATATTTCTTCATTGGAATATCCACTGATACCAGATCTGCTGGAGACAGAATAAAGCAGCAGTACTGTAAAAGGCTTATCACCAAGTTCATTTCCCACACCTGTGGGTTCAAACCACAATAAACATTCCTGAAATCGCACCCCAGAAAACAGCGTAAGTAAACTGTGAAAAATAATTTATTGTACTGATTTTAACCAGTCAGTAACCCTAATTTTATGTTCAAAGATTCCAAACATCTCATACAGGCAAATATTTTGTGAGCTGTTCCTTCAACAGTGACAGCTAAAAACATCATTGCAGATCAACACGAGTTCCAAGTGATAACTCACACTGGACAAACTAAACACAGCAAGCAAACATCTCTTTCTGTCTCAAACAGGGCACAGCAACTTTGTCTCCCACAAGCAGCTTTCACTTGGTGAATAAAAGCATCAAGTGCTGTACCGTAAGACAGCTAGGGTGTACCAGTCGCTACCATCATCACCTGTAGTTCTGGTCCCCAACACTTCTTGTTGTATGTTCAAAGGCATCCAAAACAAGCACTTTGTGTTACCTCTGGCATTTACATTTTGTCATTAAATTCATATTAGTGCTTCTCTGACCGAACACTTTAACATCTTCTTTTCCTCTTGGGGAGAAATACTTCTGAAAGGAAACAAAGAGATTTTTCTGCAAAGCTTTTCAATCTACATTCCTTTATGGGAATGATTAATGTAGAATTAATTCTGCCCAGCAAAATCAATTAATCAGATAAGCTCGTTAGATCCCCTCCCAATCCCTCTCCCCATGTTTTTAAATATGAAAAAAATCCTTCCACATTCTACAGCACACTAGCATTCAATACCAACTAAAATTCTACTGGTGAGAAAAATACTGTACTTCAAAACTCATTCAATCTTGAGAGCTTTCTACTCCTTGTGAACACCTTTAAGAATTCATTATGAATTTGAAAAATTAAATACTCAAAAAATTAAGCACAAAATACCTGAAGGTATTTTATAGGTACTTTCAATGCTTCAGAACTTGCTGATTCTGAGAAGTGACAAACGTTTCTGATTTAGTAAGAAACTTTGTCCACAACAACTTGAAGGGAAAATAAGTAAACAAAGTATACTATTAAATGCATCATTGGGCCTTCAATCTAATGATCTAAAAATTGAATGAATTCACATTGTCTACAATATAGGCTATCAGAGAATGTAATCTCATTTCAGTACAAGATGTTCTTTTGCTTTTAAAAAAACTTAAATGTGCTACCTCACTATAAATGTATTTTAATAGTTATTATGCTCCCTTGTATGAAATTACATAGTTTTGAATAGTAAATTAACTCCAGAAGATATACTCCTCACACTCATCTACATCACTAAAGCTTTCCAGAAGTTGTACTTAACTCTTTGCTATCCCTTTAAGCGATCTAATTAAATCCTACTCTTTCAGGCTAAGAACCAGCACCTCTGGTCTACCAAGTCTGCTTTCTGCTACATAAGCAAGGCCCATCAGTCTGATACCAGCTGGAACTGCCAGTGGAAATCATACCGTTAGTTGGCCAACTCCTCTTCTGGGAACACTACCCATGTTTGAGGGTTGGCAGCAAAGCAGCAGACTGAACTATTCCTATAGAACAGCTAAGGAAAGTACCGCAAGAGGATGCAATTTTCTTTGTACAGTGTCTATTCCATGGTGGTTTTGTTCTCCTCAAGGGATACAGAAAATAGTCCCTGAAGCTTCCAAGTTGCAGAGCGGTTCAAAATGATCCAATATCTCAATTTGTACTATATGCATTTCATGTTTCTGTAGAGCAGTTCCACCATCAGCTTTGAGAAACCTGCTTTATAATTGCTTTCATCTAAAAATTACATTACTTCCAGTAATATGAGAGATAACAAAGTCATCCACTCTTTTGCCATGGATGCCAAAATCCCACCCCAGCTATGTCAGACAACTTCTAATATTGCAGAGGATGCTAGTACTCTACCTCCTGTATACTAGAACTTAATCCTTGAAGTATTGCCAAGATGAAACTAAGGCTAGGGAGAACTTCTATATCCCTTCACTTCCTCAAAGGTGAAGGCACCAAGGGCTATTCTAACCTCAAGTGCAAATTACCTAAGTTCCTGGAGCTACTGGAACAGGTATCTTCTGTATGTGGGAGAATGAAAAGTCATTTTTCCCTACACACTTGAACTCTTCAAGCCAGATTTTTTTACAGAAGAGTAAGTCTCCTTTTGACTGGACCCATTTTAGCTCTGAACACACTACAATGAAATCTACATGGAAAAAACCTGATTGTCAGAATTTTGCCACACAGGAGTATGCTCATAAAATCTCAGAGCAAAGCTTCAATTCTCACACAGCCATTTACAGGCTAAAAACTCATCTTCTGCAAGGCAGCAACAAATAAGCTTTAGTTTAAAACAAACAAACAAACACCCAAAAAACACAGCATAGTAGAGAGCTATTAAAAAAACCAAGTCACCAGTACGTTAGAATTTCAATTCTACCTTCTTCATCTGGGTTCTCTTCTTCTGTGATTACAGGCATCCCAATATGCTGAGTAACACTTTCCTTTGCCACTTGCATTTCACCTGCAGATACATTTTTTATGAAAAACTGTCAGCTTTTGTAAGCTTAAGTAAGCCTTTGGAACTTTGAAATGAAATCACCGCCTTTAAAACAAAGTTTATTCAAAATAATTTTTCTGTTCAATTTGGTTTAAGCTTTAAATGAGCTAAAATAGCAGGGCAATTTCTATCATTTTAAAAGCTAGATACCAGAAATATGATTTCCTTCAAAAAAGTTACTTAAAGTTACTTCTCATGTTTTCAGAACTGGGAGACAGAGATCTATAAGAGTCTTATAAGCATAAATAGGGATATATAAATACCTGGAAAGTATGTGCAAAAAACTGCACCGATCCAGATGACATAAATGCTATGAAAGTAAAATAGCTAAATAAATAAATCACTGATTAGTTCAGATACACCAAAGATCAGCAACACCAGATAGGATCTCTCCAATAGACACCTGAAATAGATAGCTGACTGGCCTTTCCCTCCTCTCCTCTTTTGATCTAACAAAGAACCCTCACACCAGGTCTTACATTAAACTCGTATCTCAAGTTCTGAAATTTGATCTGCTTCAAAAGAGAAATGGAAGAGATTAATTTAAGAACTTTAGATCAGGTAAATACATGTTTTTTCAAAACTTCTCCTGAGGCAGAAAGAAGCTCCCAGTCCAGTTTTCTTTTAAAAACGTTCACTATATCTTACTTATTCATTCTTTATTAAAAAGATTTTCACCTACATTCACCCATCCATTCGTGTCATTCAAAATTCTATCCTTCCCACAGGATTCAGGGGGAGATTACAGACACACGCACTTCATATTTCTTAATAAAAGTTGGAAGTCTTTTAATAACATTTTATGAAGCTAGGGCCTTCACTGAGTGCATACATGGCCACCCTAGTGCTTCTTATATCACTATAAACAACCCAGAACTTGCTGCCTCAGCTAGCGAAGCAAGGGGTAAACTTTTGCAGTCTCTCCAGACAGAATACAAAAATACCTTTGATTTCCACAGCATCTCTTCTCCTCACCGACTGTGGTCCCCTATTGCTTTTTTTACCCCTGCTTGGAGATTTCCCATAATTCAATCCCGATTCAGAAGACTCTAATTTTACTTGACGATGTCTTCTGGATTTGCAAGCCTAGAACCAAAACATACACAGGAGTGATGCAAGAAAGCTATAATGCTACAGCCATATATTACTGTATGTCACCCAGTACTTCACAAGTCAGCAAGGACCAGAGGCATCAACTTCCTAATGTCAGGGTCGGGAAAGCAGTGAGGAAGAGAAGGAAGATTCTCACTACCTACTATTCTTCAGCTTAAGAGGACAATGTTCTTCTATAACTTAATGGATGTATCCCTTAAAAAACAGGTAATGGAACACTAATGCTAAAGAAGGATGGTTTGAGAATGAGTCTGCATTGCTGTGTGCAAGCAAAAAGACTGCTTTGAAAGACTGCTGCATCACAAAGCTTCTTTACTATCATATTTTGCTTAGATGCCTAGAAAACATCACTTCACACTGACAAGTCTGGACTGTTGTACATTACAGAACTCTGTTTTATGTAATAATGCATTTTTCCAGTAAGATATCTTAATAAACAAGGAAAGATGTAATGTTTATTATAGGTGTGCTATAAAAAAGAAAAATCAACAGTATT
Source organism: Pedionomus torquatus (assembly GCA_013398155.1). Taxonomy (NCBI): domain Eukaryota; kingdom Metazoa; phylum Chordata; class Aves; order Charadriiformes; family Pedionomidae; genus Pedionomus; species Pedionomus torquatus. The sequence continues at coordinate 21,957 of VZRU01012322.1, forward strand.
TTTAAAGTAGAAGCTATCGAAATAATATTTCCAAGAACTCCCATCTGACTCCCAACCCTCAAGCTCTACTTTTGCAAGCATCTTCAGAGATTCCAATATTTAAACTTCAAGGAATTTGAGCAGTTAAAGTAGCAAGTATTTTTATTCCACCCTTTTAAAACTCCATCTACTTAAAAAAAAAAAAAAAAAAAAAAAAAGAATGTAGACATTAAGATACCTTGTACATTGAAATCCCCCAAGCATAGACTACATCTGCATTGTTCTCATAAGTCTAACAAGAACAATAAGAACTTCAGGTTTCCCCAGTGTTAGGAAAATAGTCGAAGGCTGAACTGCAGAATGCAATTTTAACCAATTCCTTCTGGAATTAAACTGGTATTTATTTTTAAATATATATCCCTATCAGCAAATCTTATACCTACCTCAACAACTGCAGAGTAAGACCTGTATTTGATTCTAGCTAATGCATTTGCTCTTTCAGAACCCTGCAAAGAACCAAAAGGCCAGTAAGAAAACATTTCCATGTTCTATTATAAGAATACTGAAATGTGAAATCAGACAATTACTTCAGCAATATCTCATTACTTTAGTAATTCTGTAATTCATTTTGCAGCATGCTAATATAGCTCGGACTCGTTAAAAAAAAAAAAAGTGCAAATATTATTAAAAAGACAGAGCATAATTTTGGTTACCTTCACTAAACCCAGGAGAAGAAAAAAATCAAATTTGAACCTTCACATCTTACTCAAATTCAAAACTGAAATAAGCAGGTAAATAAAACATGAGAGAATTTTGTAGCATTAAAAGAAAAATAAAAATCACTATTGCATTTCATTGAAACTCCAGAAGGAGCAACAAGCGAGTTTGTCCAAGAAAACACAGCTATTTCCCCTCCTTATGTGAAAGGGACTATAGCTTTTTATTGCAAGCATCCAAGAGCTATCATAGCCATGAATCCTCACAACTTAACAGAAAACAATTCAATTTAAAAAAAAAAAAAAATAGTCCTCAAACAGCTATTCCAGGAACTTACTTTGACACTATTATCAAGCTTTGACATACATGGTTTAGCCTGTAATCTGAAGCAAAAAAAAAACCTAACAGATTTTGCCAACATAATATAGCAAACTAGTTCATTTTTCTTACCTCTGATTCTAGCAAAGCCTCTTCTTCCTTTTTGCTTGACATTTCACTAGTTTCTTTAGCATTTAGGAATAATTTCTGAAAAAAGACCCACAAAATATTTTTAATGTGTCTGTCGCATACAAGGCAGCTAAAATCAGAAAGATTTTAGCTACAAGGAACTGTAGGAAAAAAAAAAAAAACAGCATTCACACATGCGTCCATTTTGTTTATTTTGTATCCAAGAATAAGTGTTACACAGGTATTTCCTCTTGTCATTCTAATAAGTAGAACCATAGAACAGTTTGGATTGGAAACGAGCTTTAAAGGCCAGCTAGTCCAAGCTCCCCCTGCAGTGAGCACGGACATCTTCAACTCAGGGCCCCATCCAGTGTGACCCTGAATACTTCCAGGGATGGGATATCTACCACCTCTCTGGGCAAGCTGTTCCAGTGTTTCACCACACAGAGCTTAAAAAAAAAAATCCTTCCTTATTTTTCATGTGAATCCACCCTCCTTTAGTTTAAAACTACAACTCCTTGTTCCTATCACACTGGGCCCTACTAAAGTTTGTACCCAACTTTCCTATAAGCCCTCTTTATGTACTGGAAGGCTGCCATAAGGTCTCCTTGATGCCTCCTCTTCTCCAAGTTGAACCACCCCAACTCTCTCAGCATCTTTGTGGCCTCCTCTGGACACACAGGTCCATCTCATTCCTGTGCTGAGGACTCCAAAGCTGGACACAGGACTCCAGGTGGGGTCTCACCAGAGCAGAGGGGAAGAATCACTTCCCCTTGCCCCACTGGCCACACTTCTTTTGATGCAGCCCAGAATACAGTTGTCTTTCTGGACTATAAGCACACACTGTCAGCTCATGTCCAGCTTTTCACCCACCAAGGGGGTAAAAGACCCTCAAGTCCTTCTCCTCAGGGCTGCTCTCAATCCCTTCATCCCCCAGCCTGCATTGATACCAGGGGTTGCCCTGAGCCAAGTGCTGGACCCTGCATTTGGCCATATTGAATCTCATGAGGTTCACATGGGCTCACGTCTTGAGCCTACCCAGGTCCCTCTGGCTGGCACCCTGTCCCTCAGCCATATCAACCACACCACTCAGCTTGGCATCACCTGCAAACTTGCTGAGACTGCACTCAATCCCACTGCCTATGTTACTGATGAAGATACTGAACAGTACTGGTCCCAATACGGGGAGGACACCACTCATCACCGATTTCCATCTGGACATTGAGCCATTGACCATCATCCTCCATTTAGATGTGCCCATGTGGATACTGCCCATAAATTATATCTTCCAGGGTTTATCTCCCAGAAAGCACTTGTTATCACAGAGGCAGTATGACATACAAGTCCACGTTCTTCTGCCTATATCCAAACTCTGCCTGGGGTTTTATTCATTCCATGTCTTCAATGTTACAGTTCCTTCTACTTAAATCTGAGATTTATGAAGTATGCACATAGGTAACTACACTAAGGCAGTTCTTACACATTCACACAATCTGCTGAATTGCCACAGTATAATGGCTGATATTACCTACCATTCTATTCTGTTGCCATTCCTGATGTTCCAAAGTTATGTCTTTAAGAGTAATTACAAATTCATCTTTTATCAAGCTCAGTGCCTTGTCTGGCTGGGAGTTGTCAGCTGAAATCACACACTTCATTTTCTGGTAGTGGTCATGAATATTCATCAGTTCCTAAAATAACAAAACAGACTTTTCAGGGAAAAAAGATTCCAGCAGTAAAGTAACATTAGCACTAAGTGAGCAAAACCAGGGTTATACAAACCATTCTAAGATCATTAGGTCTTAGATCATTAGCAGGAGGGGTAGAAACTGATTCTGTTTGTTTCAGACCAGTTTCAGGGATCCTAGCAACACTGCTATCTAGCACTCTTCAATCAGTCCGCCAAAAACACAAATGAAGAACGAGTATCATTCATTATCTAAACTAAGAAGAAGTCCCAATGATACTCAGGATCAGTGTTTAGGTTTCACACTGATATGGTGGTCTATTTTCATCTCTTTAGAGGAAGAATCTTAATTCCTCCTTTACGGTAAGGTCTTCTCACTCTGTCGTTTCACAGGTTACTGATTTTGTACCCCTGTAGTCAACCTTACTGATGATGCATATCTGCTAGCAGCAACTGGAAAAACCTGTAAACAAAGATCTATTACTGAGTCATAAGGTACAATAAAAGAACCTATAGCTGGTTTGAATTACTCAATTTTTAATAAAATGTATTATATATTAAAAAGAAAAAAAAACAACAACAAAGTTCAAAAGAAGTAATAAAGGTTAGAGAAGGCTATAAACTTGCAGGTAAGGTCATATTACCATCAAACTTCCAGCTGCAACCTGCAGACACATCAAAACTAACATGCTTCCCCAACCTGCTATTTTGCACTTTTCTCTGCGTGACAATTAACCATTTATACCCTTCAATTTTTACATTTTACTGAGGCAGAACCATAAAACATTAGAGCATATTTCAGTATTGAGGAAGGTACCATAACTCTTCCAAAATAAATGTTGTGTTTCAGAGTGTTCAATTAACTTGCTGGCACAGACTATTACCCTAATCTGGATTCTGTAAGAAGATTTGCAAAGGACAAGACTCTGCTAATTAGAGAAGCTACAGCTCTTGGACAAGAGAGGAAGGGAAAAAAAGAAAACACACAAACCCACAACACAAATCCCAGTGATTAGTCTGTAGTTTTAAAGTTACTGTACCTCCAGTACATCATTAGTGATGAGGGTGTTTACTCTGTTAGTTGGGTCCTTAAATTCTTCTTTAAATTCATTTTCCTGAATTTTCTTCTTAGTTCTGTAGTTTAACTAAAGCAAGAGACAATGTTTTGTAATCTAAAAGCAAACTTAACATGGCACCTCCTCTTCAGAATTCTTAACTGCATAGCCAACAATCAAGAGATACCGAAAGGCATAAAACTGTCTCATCAACCAAAGCATGCAGCTACACTGTCAAGTACTCAGTCAGGACTTTTCAAAAATCATTCCCTAGTCAAAAATTTAATCCAGCACTCAGAGTCATTTCCACAAGACATCTCAAATCTAATAAGAACATTAGATACTGAAAATATATTTTCAGGTGATAAGCATGCTACATTCAAACACCCTCTAAGCATTACACCACATGCCTTGCTACATAAGGCGAGACACATTATATTTCAACACAGTCTCAAGGTGAAACTAAAAATGAGTGCTGTTGAACTGTCAGTCACTGAAAGCTGAAGAAATTTTATTAAAAATGGTAAGTCATAATGTAATAACTCACTAGCTTTGGCATTGCTGTGAAATGGAATGCTCTGGCAAGTCGCAGTGTCCTAAAGATGTATGCTGCATCATAATGCTGGGAGTCTATCAAATCCTGTTGAAATTTCATAATTTCAGGCCAATCCTTGAGCGCTATTCTGATCTGCAATAAAACAGTTGTATACTGTCATACAGACCTGCACTTTTCAACAATAAAAAAATGGATTCAGCTGACTATTGTGATCATGTTACACTATGCCCAATTCTTGAATGTCTGGGGTGTAATGTCACATGATCACAGAACTACAGAAAGAATCCTACTATATATTTGTCACCACTATCAAAATGTTATGCAGGTAAGCTTATTATACTGTTGTGTTAAATATTCTCACTGCAGTTACTTTCTTTGACAGTAATGTGAAATAAAAGCCCTCTTTGACATTTGAAAGCCTTCACATTTTGAGATATCTGAAACAATACACACCTAGGAGACTCCCACTGACTAGATGATGATAAAATAATAGTTATACCATGATATGCTGCTAGTGAAATGTTAATAAAGGTATCCCTATCTTCATACTTTCCTTCCTCTCCCATGTACTCTGCCCACTTTGTTTTCTCTCTACCTAAGGTAACTGCTTTAACAATTTCTGGACCCCCTAAGAGCTGCTATATAGCAGGGGTTTTAGAATTCCCTAAATTCAGCTCCACAAAAGGTATTGTCTCCTTTGAAGTTATGATATGAGATGTAACATCATCGTTGCAGAATACTTAAGACTTCCATTTCTCATTTAAAGAATTTGGACACAACATACATCATATAGTTTCCAAGTAAACTATTTCTACTTGCAGTGAGTTTCCAACTTAGGAAATTTAGGTCACCCATCCTAAATGCAGCAAGGGGACTTGTCATTCAGACATTCACCCTTTCAACCAATTTACAAATTTCACTTCTTCCAATTAACAGGAATAATCAAGCCAGTTCTCCTTCTGTTGAAATTCTAAGGACTAATTTGGGCTGTAACAGAGTTCATCCTACAGCTAATGAGCTCATTCTCTGTTCCCATTTTGAAATCCAGCCATTTTTGACAAGAGAAAAACTTCCTATCTTGCAAATAAGATTTCTGAGACCACACCTACAATTTGGGAGGGATAAGCAGTATTTTAGTCACTGCCATTTAGGTTCTTAAACCCACAGGTGCTTGAAAGGCTACCTTTTCCAAAGGGCCCATTTGATTCTAAATATGTTTAAGAAAGTGAGAGGAAATGCCCTACATGGCAAAGTAGACAGAGGTATACCATGTACGTTAAAATTATTATCTCCTGAGAATAAAACCGTAAGAACAATTACCTTTTGTTTTGGCTGGCAAAGCTGTGTACTATAGAGCCCATACAAAAGGTACAGAGCACCAACTCGAATCTGGAAAGCGTACGGAGGCAAGAAGTACTGCTGTGCCAGTTCTAAAGTCTTCTTTGTGAGCTTATTCCTCTCCAAAGCTCTTATTCTACCACTAGAGTAAATAACAAAAAAAGAAGCAAGTTGAAGCAAGTAAATATAGAAGTACAGGCTTTAGAAAATCCATCACGCAGAAAAAAAGCTTCAGGTATTTTAAAAGATATTATCATAGGGTCCAGGTTCTGGGAAGTTATCAAAGACAGTCAGACCTTCAGCTCTCACACAGTACCACGTGAAATTCTATTTTAAATTAGATCCAGAGTGAAAGATGCAGTGTCCTGCAATCATATTTTTTAATCTCAAGACTTACATCAAGCTCCTTGATACGTCAGCGTTCAAATCACGTGTTGCTAATATACAAAATAAACCGCACGAATAGCCATTTTTTTCAGTATTACACAGGGACCGACACTTCATTGCCATTTACCTGCACACCAGCCATTCAAACCCTGCCCAAAAGCCACCCTGAAAGCAATCACGGCTCACCGGCACCCCCCTCCAAGCTCGGGGCGAGCACAGCAGCGGCCCCGGGAGGGGCAGTACCGGTTCCCGAGGCCAGGCACGGCCTGAAGGGCGCGAAAGGGCAGCCCAA
>VZRU01012323.1:0-13686 GCA_013398155.1 Pedionomus torquatus
CTCTCCTATGAGGACAGGCTGAAAGAGCTGGTGCTGTTCTGCCCAGAAAAGAGAAGGCTCCAGGGAGACCTTCTAGCAGCCTTCCAGTATCTGAAGGGAGCCTACAGGAGAGCAGGAGAGGGACTCTTTGTCAGGTAATGTAGTGATAGGACAAGGGATAATGGTTTTAAACTGGAAGAGGGGAGATTTAGATTGGATATTAGGAAAAAATTCTTTACTGTGAGGGTGGTGAGGCGCTGGAACAGGTTGCCCAGAGAAGTTGTGGATGCCCCATCCTTGGAAGTATTTAAGGCCAGGCTGGATAGGGCTTTGAGCAACCTGGTCTAGTGGGAGGTGTCCCTGCCCATGGCAGGGGGTTGGAACACGATGATCTTCAAGGTCTCTTCCAATTCTAACCATTCTATGATTCTATGTTTATTTCAACATTGTAGCAAAGTTGCCCCAAATTCAAACTTCGTCCAATGTGTTTTGCTGCTTTAAATGTTGGTACCCAGAGAGAGGATGTCATAGGTCCATAGACTGTGATAATGTGATATAAAAGCCTTCTAACAAATCCTTTGAAAAAATGTCTTTTTCTTTCACAAGTGAGATGGGAAAAAATCCTCTGTATAAACACTTTGGGGGTTTATTTTCACTAAAATAAACATTTCAATATTTGAATTAGTTTTTTTTTGAGAATGTCTCAAAGTTTCTGTGAAAGCAAACAAAAATGTTCATGTTCACTCATCTTTTTTCATGAGGGAAAACATTATTTTGTGGCCAGATCTTTCTTTCTGAGTTGTAAATTTGCAATTTTTCAAATATGAATGCAGCTTAAATTGACATTTGAATTATTTCAACTTCCACTCAAATCCCTAATGTAAGTATTTCAAGGTAAGTCTTGTAGCTACATGCAGGCAGTTGTACAAGGAAATGCCAAATGTTTCCAGACATCTTAAGCATGAGTACAAATCTGTTCCCTATTAGCAAAGACCTACAAACAGAGAAGGCTACAATAACTTTTTCACTAGAATTTACCTTGCCCTATTATTCAACATGTACCAGCGTGCACATTTAAACCATGCTTTCTCACTTTCTAAAGTAAAAGGTACTGAAACCCTATTAATAGCAATGAGGCATCAATCCTATGAAACATGAACTGTAATTAATTTCCTGCAGCACTTATGCACATCAGTGTGATTACTGTTGGTGAGTATTCAGGGCAGTAATGACCACTCTGAACTTGTGAAAGTAATTTGTGTGAGTAAAGAAATAGCTGCAACAGATTTGAATGCTTTATCTATTACTGAATATTTGTCATTCATCTTACACTATGAATGTTTCCTTAGATTTGCAAATGTATAAAATATCTAAGTTAGGTCTGACTGTGAATTTAAAGTGTATCCACACCTACCCTCTGGGGTAAGCCATGAGTTTGGGGTAGCAAATTCATTTAGTTATGTTAAAATGGGAAAGGAGAATATAGGATTTGAATAAGTACAATAAGAACTGAAACATGAGGAAATTTTCTGATTTTTCATTCCATTGAGATAAATTACAGTGGATTTTTGTAACTATTTGCAAGTTGATTTTTTTAAGGCAGCATTTAAAGGGGGTCTACATGGAGACTATGTGTGTGTGTACATATATATATATATATGTAGGACTGGGAAGTTTAGTCACTTATTCCTTATTGTGAATTTACAGACATAAGTGTAAAATAAAAAATCCTTGCAACACCAATCAACTGTTTCAGAATTCCTGCTGAAAATTTAAAATATTAGGACTTTTCTTAAAAAACATAAAGGCTTCCCAAGCCTAATGCAGTAATAGAATGATAAAATCATTTAGCTTGTAGATCGCCATCACTGAGAGGGTTTTCTTTATCTTTGGTCAGAAATCCAGCTGCTGTTCCTGGGTTTGGATTCAACAACACTGTCAACATCTTATACCTTGACCTTCCATTTCCAAATTTTTCCTCTGTATTTTACAGTTTTAGTCTTTGAATTTCATTCATCCTCTACTTAGAAATGTGATTTGGCAAGAAGACCAGGTTAATTTTGGTTAATGAATATATTTACAAAAAACACCCCAGAAGACTTCAAAAGGTTTACTAAGAAAGCTGTTTATATATTAAAAGGTCACAAAATCATCCAGTATGTTTTTGTTTGAGTTCTTAAAGACATCCTCCAGCCACAAATTGTTACTGTTTAGAGACAGCTGAGTTTGTCTTTGTTGATGATAATACAGTTTAGTGTCCAAGGCCAGTGTCATTTAATGGTACAAGAATCTGAACTCATGTGGCTCCAGTCTCAGACACGCTGACCCAGTTCCATGGGATACCCTCATGCTATATAACCAGCTGAATGAGCCAGAGCTAGAAGTATTACTGACCCTCTTAGAGACCAGCCAAAAGGATGTATCTCCAGAGCTGGGTCCACTCTAACCTTTTCATATATTGCTTTCTCTTTATCAGACTTTCTTTTCTACCAGAACTTTCACTGATAATTTTGTGGTTTCATTAAAAAAGCCTACTCCTACCTCAGCATAAGAAAGGTTGGAAGGTAGGATCTATTGCTGGGCCAAGCACCCCCTCCCAGCTTGCCCTTTCCTGCAAACAAAAATGTTGTTTATTTCTATCATGAGACATTTCCAGGCACAGACCAAAGCACATCTCTTACATTCCAGTTGCTGGATTGGTCCCCTTTGGCCCAGGCCAGTGTCTGCAGAGGCTCTGATTGCAATGTATACTTGCAAGAAAATTCTCTTTTCTAATGTCTAGATCCCTCTCTCCCAGGGCTTGGACTTGCAGTGGTTTGTACTGTAGCCAACTTCCTTCCCTAACATTTCCTTCTCCTTTCTCTTTGCATACTTTTCTATGCTGCTTTCCATATTTCTCTATTAAAGCCCACTTTGCTAATGAATTAAACACCACCTTGTTTTCCTGCACATGGTAAAATTACTCAATATGTAGCACTATTTAGCAGTTTTCAAAAGATTTCTATGCAAGTGCTTATAGTCACACCAGGGCAGACTGGGAACAACCTTCAGTTTTTTGGGAGGGGGAACAAGTAGCCAAGAGTTCCTCTTTCAGCTCACATTTCTGAGGCTGAAGTAGAAAGTTTAATGGCTTCTTCTTCTACAGCCTTGAAACGTTCCAACAACATATCACTGAGTTTTATCATCACCACTCCCATTTAAATGGTCAGGGATTTGAAATGGCTGCTATTACATGGTTTGCAGTTTTTGTGCCAACTTCTAAACACTGAAATATCTGTTTGTACAGTAGTTACTATATATCACTGATACAGAGCTTAAAATGTACGTGAGCTATTTTCCCCAATAGGAACTTATGTAAACAAGCCTAAGGACATATCATACTTTAAATTGTAAAAAAAGAGATAAATATGGCTGAGTTATGATGCTCTGGTTTTCCTATTATACCAATATTTTTATCAAGTGCTCAAAACTGCAAAAGTTCTCAGAAAACGTAAGCTTTTCTATCATTAACATGTTATGCCATTTCAACAAAATTCATTCCTATTGTAAAAACACTTAAATAGAAACAGTGTTCATCACTTCACAGTGTAGTCCTTCTCTAATTCTATTACAGCACTGTTGCACCTTTGTCAAAGTTACTCCTTCCCTTAGTTTCATTTACACTTACAAGTATTTTTACTTAGTGTGGCTTTTCTAATACCAACATTTGTTGTTTGTACATCAGGTTGCCAAGCCCTTTATACAATGGGAATAATTTCAAGATTATAATGATATACCCTGAAATAAATTATTTAATATATTTCTTGAAAAAGGAAGTAAAGGAACTCTTCTGGGTAATTGGTGTGCAGTAATCCACAGCACCAGTTGTATATTCATTTTTCTCCAATGTATGCAATTATCCACTCAGCCTGTATCCATTAATATTATTTTTCTTCCTAAGCTGGAAGTATATAAAGCCATTAGAAAATAATCCAAAGAATTCTATTTGCTGAATAAATTTTAATTTGCATGGCACCAGGAATTTTTTATTAATGGGAAATAAATTATTGCAATCTTATGGAAGGCGACAAGTTAATAGCTTTGTGAAAAGTAATGGAGAGAAAATGATCTTGAAAAGGTCAGGTCTCCTGTCACAATGTCTTTATGCACAATTAAAACAAGTCAAGAAAGTGGCTATATAATCAGGACCATGAATATGCATTATATCCTAATGAGAGTGTGAAGATGGAGATGGGTTAGTGCTAAAGTCATGGTGAGGTGGTGACATAAAAATGGTAATTTGTGATGTAGTATTTAACTACGTGCTTCTGTTTCCTTTGGGGGAATTAACTCATTGCTACCTGGCTATTCATTATTTTGCCTTTACCAGTATTCTGAGCGAAAAGAGCCTTCTCTGCAGGAGCACATATACACACAGGATGTGATTTACACTTAGGTAAAGACTCGCCCCATAATTATGATTGTAAATCCCAAAATTTCTCTCCAATGTCACTGCAAGAACTCGGAATATTTGTTATCATTGAATTTTTTTTAATTATAGAAGTTGAGAGGCATTTTCACATCACTTAACAGATTTAATTTATTTCCTAAAGTACTCCTGTGCCAGGGAGTCTCTTCCCACACTTCCGCGGGAGCTATCATAACCCTTCATGGCTCTGGCAGCATCCTTCATGGAGAAAAAAGTTCTACCCTTCCACATGCATGTTTTGTGCCATTCCCTTCTACTCCGTCTCTAAAAGCAGAGATGGGACTTTGCAAAAGTAGAAGAGGAGGGTCCTACCTTTGTTTATGATTAAAGCCCAGTTCTTGTTAGGAAGCCTATTCTGAAATATGCCTTGCTAGAAAAAACATCTACAAGAAATGAACTTACTTTCTTAAGCACTGAATTTCCTCCTGGTAATGGCTGTTTCAGTGGTCCCAGTGCTGCTAATGGGTGCTATTGAGTCATGGTGACTATTCTACATTGTAATTGAAAATCAGTATGAACATTCTGATTCAGTGGTCACTGAACAATGATTCTGATTAGCTAATGACAATTTAAAGGTTTATAACACCTCTCACAGCACTGCTTATTTGGGTATGCTATTAGAAGTTACTCCCTAAGAGCTTGGTTTATGTTCAAAAATAGGAATAACTAGGGGGGGAAGCAGATGCAGCTGGCATCCTACAATGCTCTGTTTGGGTGGCAGAGTCATATTCAGTCCATGCTGATTAGATTTCCATAGATGGGCATTCAGCCCATAATTCTTCCCATATATTGGCTCAGTTAGTCTATACTTTTCTTGTTCACTTCTTGCTTCCTTGTACTCATACTGTAGGTTTCTTAACAATATAATCTTTGAATATTATAAACAAAAATAGAATTATGTGCTTTTATGCTGAAATGCTTTTCAGATTTTTTTTAATATTTTTTGATATTATGGGATTAAGCTCCAAAACTTACACAATGAGCAGAAAATTGACTATTTATCTAATTTATGCTTTCATATCCTGTCTTTTCACCAGTGGTGAATTAAGGAGTGGGGCCTGTCATTGATACCCTCTTTGGCCTTGAGCATCTCTTGTTTCCAGCTCTCCCATCTGTAAGAAACCAGACAAGTTGTTTCTTATTTGGAATTAATAACCTTTGGCCTAATTGTGGCCAGAGAGGATGTGGTACAACACCCACGGTTACCTTCTACCACAAATGTGAGAGGCTTTCTTCCCTGGGACTAAACCTGGCAGCATTTGTGTGTATTTAAAAAGCTGAGGTACTAAATGCAGTGTTGTAAATAAAACACCAGTAGCACTGATGGTCTTTGTCATTACAGGCCCTCAGCAGGTGCTTCAGCATCCATATAGCTGTGTATTTTTGATTTGATGTCTCATAACAGTGTGGCTGGACATGAAGACTGTGGCCTTAGCACATGTCATCGGACCTGGCTGCAGTAGCCAGGGTCTGATGTTTCCAAACAGGTATGTGGAACTCAGACTGTCAGCTTAGTGTGTTTTGAAGATGGAGGGCACTGCTTTTGTTGAAGAAAACACTGAATCAAGAATACTGCTAAAAATTAAGTGCATAAACTCAGAGAGTGAATGGTGTCTACTTGACTCAGCACTCTTCCAGAGGTCTGTGAGGTTATCTGAGGTGGATTTCCAGCCTTAGAAGGCTTTTCCATAGAGAATGTCTTCATGCTACAATTTACCTGACCATGTAAATCTGCAAGTTACTGATTCCAACCATCTAACCCAGGTCTGGAAGTAAGGCAGTCACAGTCACAGTCGCAGGTTTTATTAATTTGGGGTGGGAGACAGACAAAAGGCATCCTGCAAACTCTTGACCCAAGCTGGCATAGGTACACACAGACACTGTGGATGGCTCAGCATCCCATGCACAGAAGCATCCTGCTCCCAGCTTGGCATGGGTGACCCAGCAGAAGTACCTCCACCCTCACATCTAGACAGGCCCCTTGCTATAATGCTCCTTGGCTGCGGCTTGGTTTACCGGTGTGCTTCAGGAGGTGGATGGGAAGGAACAGCCACTTATGCTGTCAGCCCCTGCCTCCCACCAGCAAGGCAGGGAAAAGCACTCGGTGGGTCCCTGTCATATTATCCCAGCTTGAAAACCAAGTGAGTACCCTGAGATTTGATGAACAGAGTTTCAAAGCATTGACCAGCCAGCTCTGCAACAGGCTCAAACTTGCTTGGATATGTCTTCACTGTATGAGATTGTGTATCAATATGCTGAAGAGACTCATCCGCATTGCTCTTTTTCTGCTGACCCTGTACATTTCGCCTATGTGCTGTTGAAACACTTGGATGGTATTTCCAGGTAACTTCATTTTACTGTGGGGAAACAGAAGTCTCATTGAGTAATTCAGGTAAGAAGAAATCATTTGCATTACTCACACACACTGCTGGTTTTGAAATTAACCGTAGTGACTCAGGGGGAAAAAATCCAAATGTTTAAATGGATGACACAGGAAAAACCTTCAGCTCGAATACAGTTATAGTAGAATAAAAGGGTAAAATATTAAATGTACATAGAATGCAACAAAATGGACCTTAGATTTAATACCATTTTGAATTCTTGCCATCCTAACTGGAAGAAGAGATAGAAAGATCCTGGAGGTGTCGAGTGAGCGTCTATAGGATGGTGACGGGACTTCTGCAAATACCAACATAATTTGTTGTTGCTGCTGAGAGTGCTAAAAACAACAGTAACATGCATAACCCTGGAGCTTAAGAACTGCAATCGTGCACCAGGACCCTGAGCTTGAACAGCATCATGCAAGGACTCAGTTCTGAGTAGATGTACAGGAAAAAAAAAGGTTATGAGCTAGGCACAGAAAATGAGTGGATTACAAAAGACACATAAAATGCTTTGAAGAGTGAATTGAAAAGTAAATTAAAATACCAACTTATCAAAACTGAGGAAAGAGCTAAAAAAAAAGTTGGAGGGATAAAACATTTAATCTAAAACAAAAAGATATGATTTATGCAATACATGCTGACCTTGTGAAACTTATTGCCTCAAGACATTGTTTATGTGAAGAGTTTAATAGGATTTCAAAAATGAATATTAAACATCTATATAGGTAAAAGGGAACATGTGTCCCTTAAATGGGAAGAGAATCAGAAAAGAGCTTCCTATTAGAGTGTCTTTCACAAAATTTTATGCCAGCAACTGCTGCCAGGAGGAACATGACCGTGAGCTATTTCACAATGTCAGCACCTGTGTGTCTATACAAAGGACTGTTCCTCATTCCCTGCTTTCTCTTCTCCTTCCCCAACAGTTCCTCCTCAACTTTTCCAACACATCATTTTCCATAGTGATGTAGTTAAATTTTTTGAATGTATGTGAGGGAGTACAAGGTGACCTGATAATAGAGAGAGGGGCTAGAAACAAAAAAGAAGGCTGATAGCCAGCTATCTTGAAATAACAACTTGCCCTATCTCTATTTCATTTACCACTGAACTTCTGACATACTGCCCTGCAATTTCCACTCATCAATGTAGGCTTTTTTTGTGCAAGTACAAAACAGCTGTGCTTGAGTCATGTCTTTTCCCTCTAGATGAATATGTTCCATGCTGTTTCTAAAACTCCTCTCTTTCAAGGTGAATATGTGCCAGTTAGGCACAGCCAGAAGTAACAAAATGCCACACCACTATAGAAAGATCTCAAGAAAATGCTGTGATTAATAGCAGATCATTTCCATGGATTTTAGCTGTCAAGAATGATACCATCCTTCTGTGATACAAGCTTAGATTTTTTGCTTTGGCAAAAAACAAAGTGTAGATTTATTTCAGCATAATAAATAGCATAGATTTTTAGTGCTTGCTAAAAAATTATTTGTATGCTCAAGTATTTTCAAGTGTTGAAGTCTTGAGAAATGTCTGCAAAAAGGATTTGTGAAAATAGCATGTACAATCTAAAAAGGAGAGGGGGGGGGGGGTATGGATACATATAAGTGTGTGTATATATGTGTGAGAGTGTGTGTGTATACAAATATAAATTTCAGGTTCCTGGCTCTTTGTGAGGAAGTAATTCAGCCTAATAGATGAAGTGTTTGAAATCTGAAAACAATGTTTTGATGGTCAGAGCAGCAAAAGGGGAAAGTGTTAAATATGGCTTATTAGCATTTTATGGACAAAAAGAAATTCAGAATTCTCAAGAGACCAATAGAGAGAGGCAAAAATACAGTACACATGTAAATTAACAGCCAGGAATCCTCATACCTAAGGAAATATCCGCAGGACATCTTAAATCACCTAGAATTTGGGTATACTCATTAACCCATGGGAGTTAACCATCTGGCAAGTAGGATACAATGCCCTAACTAGTGTTGTTGTTTTATAAATCAGGCTGGATCTAACAGTACTGCTTACTGGATGGAAAGTGTGTAGTCATTAACATCATGTCCACTGCTAGATCACAACACATAGAAATTATATCTAGCACAAAGAAGTCATCCTTAAAGAATCATTACAGTGTCCATAGCTTTGATAGAAAATGTGATACAGTAACTTTGTGTTAGTACATTCCTGTGAAGATTTCCCTTTTTGAAAAGTAATTACAGTATTTACCAGCACACATGCACAGATTTATGTCTGATATCAAATACTGCAAATATAAACCAAATGCAAATAAAAGCCAAGCAATGCCTTCTCCTCCTAGATTGTATTTTGACTGAAAATTAATCATATAGTAAATACACTTAATTCAACTCATGTAAATGTCACACTGACATGGAAGTCATGGAAGGAGTATTTATTAAATTTTATTGTGATGAGAATCAATGTTGTTATTTGGACTTTGCCATTGACAGAGGGAAACAGCAAACATTTTCCATTTAAGTGCATGAAACGTCAATGCGTCCTCTTGAACAAAGTTTGCTGATGCATATGAGAATTCGAAAAACAAGTTGAGAGCACCCACTGTACGTCTCCATGAGCCTGTGCTTCACCATGGGCCTGAAGGAGGCTAGTGTAAGACTGGTGACAGGTCTGAAACCTATTTCTAATCAAGCACTGATAATTGAAATCATGTTCCAATGTCTGTACACATCTGGTCAAAGAATTCAGAGAATTCAGGTTTAATTTGTGTTTGTGTGTGCATACACACATGGGTGTGATCAGAGCCGCAGCAGAGTGAGACAACGGTATATAGGAGAAAACATGCCTATGCCTTGCTGTCCTCTTCTGTCCTGCTGCAGGAATAGAGACTGGAAGGCCATGATAGCTTCATTGTTAGCAGAGTCTTCAGATAGAAGGTAAAACAAGCCCAGTGAAGTAGGGTCTGCCACAAGCACCAATGAACCTTGTTACAGTTTTTCTTGGTTTACTGTCTTGTCCAACCCCATGTCCACTTGGTGCCACATAAGAATAGGACAAAATGAGCTTCCTGGCCCCAAATGCTAAGACTCTAAGACAGGACACAGGAGATCAATCCAGATGGGTGGACAAAAAAAATACATGAAAAAAGTGGGAAAGCACTGATCTGAATGATGTACTGTGAGCATAATATATCAACTACCAGAAACAAATGGAAAAGCTGAATACAGAAAGTGCTACTGTGAAAAATTAACAACTTTGTCCTATGGTGATGATATGCAGTAACCTCATGACTAGAATTTCATTCCTGACACTGTCTGTAGTCTTGATTGGATTAAATTTATTTTTAAAGACTTATCCAATTTCCCCTCTGTCCATTTCCTTTCCCCCATGATGTTGCCACTCTATTAATAGCCTCCCTAGTGAGATCCTAAGGCAAGAAGTGAAGAAAAATATTGAGCCAGATCCTCATTGGTAAAAAGTAATATAGTTCCACTGACCTCAAGTTATTACACTAGAGTATCCCAGTGTATCTAATTATAAAGATAGGTTAACTTTAACTAAGCAGCAAATACATTATCCAAATTGGAATTTGTCCAGGATTTGGTTTTGGATGCTTAAGTCACTAGTAAAGCTCCACAGTATTTTCAGCTAAAATTTCTCTTCTGAAAAAAAAAAAAAAAAATCCTATTTTATCAGAAAGCTAACATATTGAGTAGGAATACGTGTTGGAACACAATGCAACGGCATCCATTTATTATTTTTGAGTGAAAAGATGCACTTTGGAAAATCCTGAAACTTTCTGTTCAGGCATCACTCCAACAATCCCCAATTTACACAGATAATGCAGAGATTGCAGGCTCCTCAGAAAAGTGATTAAAAGCAAACAAGTGCAAACTGTTTCATTTTGTGAAGTGTGACTTTTCGTACCATGCAACTTACTTGTTAGGAAGCTATGGACTTGCTAATAGGATCATCACTCCAAACAGCACTTACTAGAAATCTCACTTCCTGCATGTCGAAGCTGCGATGACTTTATTCCACAAAGAACTCACTTACATGCTTTCTTTGTTTCATAAATGTAATTTTATGGACCCTCTTTAGTATGTGACACTAAGATCTCCAAAATCTGAAACACTCAGATGATCATCTAAAGAAGCACATTAGAGTTCATCGTTTTTCAGAAGTAGTTATCATAGCTATTAGGAGGAGAATTAAGAATGCTAGTGGAGTTAACTGGGCTTTTCAGATTTGTCACTGATCTATTTGTGTAAAGAAGGATCTTGTAATATTCACTGCCTGCACAAATATCAGTCTCCTGTTCTTATTTTAATCTGCAAAACATATGATTGAGGAGACAAATAAAAGCCATAAAACGGGAAATCACTTTTCCAGTGAGTCTATAAAATTAAAGTCATTATAACGTAAAACCGTTCTTAGGAAAATAGGCCCCAGGAATTTAATATAATTAAATATGAAGTGCATCCCGTCTTGCCCAAAATAAAAGGTTTAAGCTTCCCCTGAGTATTTGGATCTATCAAAGTCCTCATCTGACTTGGACACTTTTTGGTGCCATCATTCTTCTTACACCACTGTATAACTGTCTGTAATTGAACTGACAAACCTCTCTGTGAAGAGGAGATAATGTGCCAACTTCATCTCAACACTAAGGAGGCAATGCTCCTAAAAGCTGTATTTTCTAGAGCAAAGGCTGAGTTCAAATCACTACAGGCTGTGATGAATGCAACAGGGCATCCTATGGCTGGGAGTGTGGTGCACAGCACAGCTAAAAAATAAAAAATAAATGCTCCCAGTCAAGATCATGACTTCCTCTCAGCTCATAGTTTGACTGAGTTAGCTTTTTTTAAGGGTTTGTTAATACTTTTTAAGGGTTTGTTATCTGCGTGAATGAATAAGATCAGTTTACAGGAGATACCATTTCTGTAATCCGTACAATTAAGTGTATACACTCAGAGTGGCAGAAATGAATCCACCTGAATCCCTTGAGGAACAGAGACTGTCAAGTAAGGGTAAAGAGAAGGCAAAGCAAAGGTTTTATAGAAATCTCCTTTAAACCCACCAGGGCCAAGAACTTTCCCTTGAGGTAGATTTTAAATTAGTTCATCGCTTCTCTTTTTCTCTTCTAACTGCAGGGAGATTCGAGAAACCTCCTATCTCCCATGCAGATTGCTGAGAGAAGTTGAGAGAATTGTCTCTTCATCTATGCATAATGCCTGGCTCTAATTTTCTATATAACTGCTCATAGCATTTCTGAACTATTAAGCTTAATAAGGTCTCATGGGTCTGTATGTGTGTGAATGTTTTACCCCACAGAGCTCCTCTAACTGCTATTATGACTGTAGGCTTATACTGAGAAATCAGCAACCAAACATGTAACCTCCCCATCTTACACTCCCTTCTGGTACAGGCTACCTAGTAAAAGTGATGGATATCTGTGTTTTATAGATTATAAGTGAGTTTGCAATGGTCTGTAAAGTGGATCCTTGAGGCAGAGAGGGGTCGGCTAAGTCTATTATCTGTTTTCCTAATCTTCTAACTTTGCTCTCAAGATCAATCCATTTGCTATAGCACTCATTCCTTCTAAGAATGGCAGAAAGACAGAGCCCCAGATAGAAGTCTTTTCAGAAGCTTATTAACATCTGAGACAAGAGGAGAGAGGAAATTCTGGGAATTTAGTTTCCACACGTAATGGATATGAAATTCAATGTACTGAACAGATACTTAATCTTTCTTTACTTTCTAACTTTCACTGGTAAAATTTAACTTTAAAGGTTATAAAAAGACAAGATCTACCAAGGCCTGGGTATTCAATTAAGAAAATAAAATACAAATAAAACAAAATCCAGCAATAAATACAGCAGAACTGTCTGGTATTTTTCATCTAAATGCTATTTTGGTGTAAAATAGAATATTCAGAGGAATGTTTTCTAAAAAAAAAAAAAGAAAATTCAGTTCTACCAAAACATTTCAGGTTTTCTACTTAGAAAAAACAAACTAAAACCAGTTCACTGCAGGTTAAATCAACCTAAATCAAAGTACTTGCCTCTGAACACATTGATACATTTCACGTGAGACTGGTTCAAAATTAAGTTTCAGCCTGCAGAATTGTGCCAATTCTCCTGTCTAGGCACCTTTCTTCACTCCTTTTAAAGCAGCAGATCACTGCTGTTTTCCTTTTAGGCTCAGTGTTGGTTTGGCAGTAGGAAACACAGATCATATTCTACCAGGGGAGGTATGTAGAACTCTGATCAGAAAAAAAAAAAAAAATCTCCTAAATGTCTCATGAGGTTTTTTTGATTACAAAGTAATCAACTACTCTGTTGGCACAGACCTAGTGAATTGTATCAATCTCATAGCCGCAAGGAGACACAGTTAAGTTCAGTTAAAGTAGGATAAATTCATTGGAATAGTGGCTTAGGAAATACTCAGTCATACCAGGCTAAGACAAAGGTGGACAAAATGCCAAGGAGAAATCCTTCAGCAGGAAATTATCTGGATTTTTCCAGATACCCTTCAGTGAAAGGATGGTCTAGTCTTTCACAACCAAGTACTTTCTTTCTTTTAGAGAGTTCAAAGGATAATGTGACAAGAGTTTAGTCCAAGCTGCAGTTAATGCCAGTGAAATCTCTGCTTCAGTTGCACTGGAATACAGATGTTAATTTGTGGCATATCATTGCAGTCATCGTCATGTTCAGCTGCATTCATCTGTGTGTCCTGCTCCATCCAACTTCAGATCTCTCCTTAACACTATCTCTGTTATGCATAATATACCAGCATAATATACCAGAAAAACACTTGCAGCTGGAAATGTCTATGCAGTCAGTGAGCAAAGATTTTTGCCAAGTCTCTAAGTCCCCTTATTGTCCCCCCCCC
>VZRU01012323.1:13789-45650 GCA_013398155.1 Pedionomus torquatus
AATCCCCCTTTTGTCCCCCCCCCCCCCTATTTTTTTCCCTCTATCATATTTACCTGCTCATTTAGACAGACCTAGTGGACCATGCTCACTCTCAAGTATGTAGTTTTCTTGTTTGCTTGCACTGTCTGAAAAACAACACCATAAACCTATTCTTTGGATAGTCTCTTGGGAACCATGTAAAAGAAATATAAATATGCTCATTTCATATTTTGAAAATTCAATGAAGTACTTCCAGATCTTTGTACATTGTCAAAAGTAACATTTATTTGCATAAAGCATGAGGAAACTACTTTTCATCAGCTCCATAATTTCACATGTGAATTGACTGATATCCATATTAGCATTCTCTAAGGACAACATATTTAGAAGTATCATTTCCCACCTTCTTCCTTTCCTTTCATGAGGGGGTTCTACTTTTTGAATCATCAGATTCACCTACACACTTGCCAATCAAGCACCAGATCTCTTATTTTCAATTATTAAAGAAACCAAACTCTCCTTCCCATTGAAACAACTGTTCAACATCCACACTGCATCTGATGTCAGAGAAAATTTAAATTTATTTATGCATTTAACTGATAGGAGCATTTATAGATATTTTCATGGTTTACCAACTGTGACTTCCATAACAACCCAAACAGGAGCCTTGCAGGACAGCCTCCACTGAAATGCAAAGGTAAAGCTAAGAATTCTTTGCAACTGGAGCGCCACCACTACTTAAGGAGTTTTAGTTAATTTACTGGGAAAAAGCATAAAATATTGTAAAATATTGCAATCTGCAATGTCCAGTTCTATAAGCTTCAACAAGAAAGATGCACCATGGATTTTATTTTCTTATAAATATCTATTTGAACTATCTATTAACATGACTCAGCAAAGATGACATATATTTCTGTTAATCCCATCAACATTTTACTGTATGAACAAGAATACCAACTGAGAGCGAGAAAGTTAGCATCTGTGTATGTCTGAGCTGCAGTTTGGAATATACATTATTCAATCACTTCTTCCATGTAGTGAACAAATACATTGCCAGCTTCCCTAAAAAACAGTTTGATCATATCAAACAAGTTTTCTATCCGCTGTTGTATTATTGAAAATAGTGTATTTTTCAATACCTGTTTATAGGGGGTGGAGCTACAGGCTGTCTTGTAAATGAGGCCTACTTTACTCTTCTCAAAGACATTGATTCTTTTTCAAAGACTCAGAAATATAAAATGCTTTGAATGAATTGTTAGCCCAGGGCTGAATGTATATTTTAATTAGAATTGACCCTAACCCAAAAATCTATGAAGCAAATAGTCTCAAATACTTAAGATACTGTAAAAAGTACTCCAGATTTCACTCCTACAAGTGATGTCTCTCTTGATAAGGAATCCAAAAATGTCAGGATCCAGATCCCATCTTTTTTCCCAGCCTGAACAACACACCATTCAAAATTTTGATGGAAGCATGACTTGAGCCTGAGCTTTCTGGGCAATTCATTCTGTGTATAATTTTATTAACTTTATTTCAAGGTATTTAAAAATGAGACTTTGTAATTCTTTTAAGTAAAAGCAGCACAGAATATGAACTGGCACCTCCCATACCTGAGATGAATTATTGACATTATGGCCCAGGTACCATTCTCATTCTCTGGTACCACCAGACAACTAACTGTATGGAAGTCAAGAGCTTCACCAGAAAATAGCGTAATAAAGTAAAATCAGAATGTTTTTGGAGAGTTAGGTGTTGGATCAGCATCATTTCCTTAAAAAAAAAAAATAAAAGAAAGAAAGTGTTAACATAGCCATCAAACCTGACTGTCACCTAGTGATTGCTGAATTATTCTCTGTCACCATTATAATCCACAGACACCAGAAAGGAAGAAAAAGAACACACACACACACCCCTCATTCTTCTTACAAAGGCAAATTAGCCAGATTGAAGTCAGACACCGAAGGAGGGGGAATATGCTTTTGCCATGTCTTCTCTGCTCCTAGGTATGGGTCCTGGCAAAGATCACATCAACAAGATCAGTCCTTCCTGGGGTGCCGGATTTTTGAGTGGTAAGACAGAGGAGTTGGTATAAGGAGGGTAGTGGTCACATATGCCTAGCTAGCTCACAGGAGGAAGCATATGGCTACCATTTGTTCCACCAACAGTGGTGTGCACACACCGCTAGCCCACAGAAGGAATGCTATTTCACTCAGCCAGACTTCCTCGCGGCTCTTCCCAGACACCCGTTTCTCCATGCCTCCTGGGAAGCGAGGCATAAGCTGTCCAAAACACTCCTAAGAAGAAAGGTTTCTTAACAGCGCTAAAGCCTTTCTCTCTTGTCCTTTAGTAAGTCAAGTAAGTGCTTTGTGCTACATTGCACAGATGGCTTGATGCTGCATGTGCACAAGTACAGCTGTTAGACTTGGGGTGGGTTACACAGAGCTGGCAACTCCACATTTCAGTCAATATATATGAAATTAACCATCAGGCAGATTTCTAGTGAAAGGACAGGAATTGCTCTACAATATTTAAAAGATAAGATAGATACTCACATCCTTGGCACTAGACACAAGACAATAATCTTCCCCTCTAAACAGATCTTGATGCTTAAAGCAAAGACTCTATTTTTTCTCTTTGGTTTATTTTCCTGACTTTGCCACTCACATACTGCAATTGGGTGTCAGATTGTTTAGTCTAGAACTGGGACAGCACAAGTGCTCTGATGCAGAGACTCTATTTCTGGTTGGCTCTAGATCAGCTCTTGGTCTTTTTAGGAGCTGTGTGAGACAGAGTGGGCCAGAAGGTGTGCAGAGGTCAGCACAAAGCAGACTGTGCTAGTTGGTATGTACCTTTTTTCCAACTAACCCAGGCAGGTATTTGGGTGCTGCCCCTGCTCCTCACCTGAGCACACCCAGTTTCTCACTCCAGCTTACCACTGATTTCATCCCAA
This sequence comes from Pedionomus torquatus, assembly GCA_013398155.1. Taxonomy (NCBI): domain Eukaryota; kingdom Metazoa; phylum Chordata; class Aves; order Charadriiformes; family Pedionomidae; genus Pedionomus; species Pedionomus torquatus. Next base: position 16,719 of record VZRU01012323.1, read on the forward strand.
GCAATATGGCCACCTGCAGCTGCACTCAAGTGAGACTGTCTTGAGTGAACGAACCATGAATTTTAGACAGAGTATATATTAAGTTACTTGAGTTCCATTAGTCCTTCATTACCAGCCCTATAGATCCCCTTCAGGACAAGAGGATCAAGCTCTCCCTACCTTACTGAGAATAAATCAGAGTTTCCAGTATATCTCAGCACCAAAACTTTAAGGCACATGCCTTTGTCTGTTTTACCATGCCAGTTCTTCAGTATGTCAGGTACTGAATTTGCAATGTGTTTGTTCTCACTCGGCCTTGACTAACCCAGGTGGATTCACATTAACTCTGTTGTGAAAGAGTATGTCTATTAACATGCTTTATCCCACTGGTAATCTAGTATTAGGTTTTACTACAGAAACTTCGCAACATGTTTTAATGAACTTTTATCATTTCACTGTAACAAACCTTTTTTTTCCCATCTATCTGTACATTGAATTTATTGAAACTAGATATTGTTTACTATGTTGTTACTTACTAACTTCATGTGGTTAACACATTCTTTACAGGCCCTCCTGTAAAGTTGATCCCTATCCTGGTAATTTTTGTAAAGGCATTACTTGCTTCAAACGACTGACAATTCGTTACCTGGGTAAAAATACTTTCTACCTTCAGAAAAGCAGCACTGAACCAGTTAATTCAAACATATATGTGGCCAAGGTTACAGCAATGCTTCTGAACTTTAGAATATCATTCCCAAACCTTGGAAAGAAAGAAAACAACTGAAGGAGCATAGCATACCCGCAGGGCTGAACATCAGTAAGCAGACATAGAGAGAAGATTGGCATCTACAGAATATAAAAGAGGATTTAGTACATAAGGTGAAAGAGGTATCTAAGGTTCTCAGGGGACGGACTATATGAGCCTTTTGAAATAAGTGGTTTAAGTCTTCAGCTCAGCTCCCTTTGTAATAGAAAGCCTATGTGTCCTTTTTGAGTTAGTCCATACAGTATTACAATCCAAGTACATCTACTTCAGGTGGCTTTGTTGCTATACATGCATGTAGTTACATTTTTATATATCTTGCCTGTTTCATTTTCAGAAAAAATATTTTAAATGGTGTGTATTTTAATGGTGTAATTGAAATTATATAATAATGAGAAAAGCAATAGGTAAATAATAAATAAAGTAATATAATCAAAAAAATATAATTGCAATATACTCTTCAACTTGACAGCAATAAAGTCACAGGTTTTACTTTCTCCTTGCCTGTATCTTGATTATGCGGCATCATGCCCAGCTTTATGGGACATGCTTTTCTGACTTCACTTTCCGCAGGCAAAAGTGAAAACTGAATGGTCTTTACTAAGACTGAAAAGAAAATCATTGGCTTTGGCTGGCTTTCGTCCATATCTTTATTGCAGTGGTGACTCAGTGAAAATCACTGTTTAAAGAGCATGAAATATGTGCTTAGCTGGATTCATGAATTTTGCATTTGAGGTTTTTAGTCAGTTATATTTTTCAACACCTCATGCAAGCAATGGAGGTTTTAAATCTGATGTATAAGTGAAAGTTTTAGCTGCCCTTGTATCTATCTCAAGGGTGTGGGGAAGAATAAAGTGGACAATACAATTTTCAATAGCTATATTTTTGACCAGGTTATTTAAAGTCAGAAAAAGCACTGTTCCTATGCTCTTGAAGAAATGAAGGAAAATATACGTGACTCTCCATAGCAGTTGTGATGTGACTCGTTCATATGTTGAAAGCAAGGCATTGTACACTGCCTTAGAAACTCAGTCACTGTGAGCATCAAACTTGGTCCTGAATCAATAAAGATGACAGGACTGTTCATAGGATGAGTGAGTTCAGGATGACACCCTTCCAATATAGAGTGAAGAGGAGACATTTGTTTCAGTTGACAGGAAGCCCCAATTAAAATAGCCTCTGTCTTTCCAACACTTAGCTGTGGGAAGTCATTAGTCATCCCAGACTTTAAATCTGACAGTCAGACAGTACCAGCTTTACCAAGAAGCAGGTAACATGGGTTGAACTAATAAATATAGAGCAAGTACATGTGCCACTGGCATCCATATGAAACTCAGCGTGGATCCAAAAATAGTAACAATAATCAGTGGCACCAAGATCAAAAGCAATATCGACTGTTGGTGAAATCTCTGTTATCCCCAGATACGGACTTAGAGGACAATGATGGATGGCTGTTTAGCACTATATTGTTAACCTTTCTGGGAACAAGTTACTTGCAAATCTCATGTAAAACACATTCACCGGAGTGAAAGGTAGCTCGTCACATAAAATGTCAAACTATCACAGTTTCCAGCAAAATGGATAACAATGCACCACCTCTATCACAAGTTCAAACGTATGACACTGATGTTTACAGTATGTGTCAAAGCTGTCTCACCGTTGCTGAATTGTCCCATCCATCCGAACCATGTTGGATGTGTGGTAACCATCCCAGCACCACCACCAGCCAGTCTGAACACTTAGTGTGCTTTGCACTGAAGGTGCTTCAGGTACTGAAGAAGAAAAATGTCAGTCCTTGAGCAACCTTGAGCACTACAGACAATAGGGGAGGTCTTTGGTTTTGAAGAGAGAATTGCTGAGATGATCCCTGAAATTTTTTCAGGAATTTTAATCTAAACAGATAAAGTGGAGCATTTTGCTGCTGGGCCTGCTACATTCAGAAAGTGCAAGTGAAATGCAAGAAAGCAGAAAACAACATTCTGCTATGATCCAAGCGAGTGACGTCATGTTTGTGGCAGCTACAAAGGAGGCAGGCAACCCTTCAAACCTTGAGTTGCAAGGGCCAGTCTGTAACAAGAAAGGGAAAAGAAGAAACCACCTTTCTTCTCTGCCCAGAAGCAGCTTGATCCAGCTGCTCATCTTGAGTTTAGACAGTAGTCTGTGCCTCAAGCGTACCCCAGAGACACTATTTGTTAGGCATTTTTACTTTCTGTGTGTTTTCTCCTATGTTAATCTGTTACAAGCTACTCTTGTATAGCTAGTCCTTTTCTGTGGGGATAGTTCTGTTGCTATAGTTCTAGTTTATAATAGAGTATATATAGTTTATAAATCCAGGAAATTTAAAAACTAAAATGTAGATAGCTTATTTTATTATAGACTTTTTCAACTATTGCCTTTCTCATGGCATCACAATTGTTATAGAAATAAATGTGACAATGCAGCTGTATTTTGTAATAACTAGGAATGAAGCAAAGACACTGATTCTGAAGATATTGAGACACTGCTTTCACAGCATTAGCCCAGAAAGAATTTGAATAAAAGAAAAAATAAAATCATAAAATATTTTAATGGCATCTTAATCAATTATTGCTTTTCTCATTTTATCACATAGTGCTGATTGATCTTTAGGGCAGTAAATCACTTCCTACCTCAACTTGCCTATGTGCATGCATCTGGTAAAGATTAGCTGAGACCTACCTGGTTGAACAGGGTTGAATGTCACCAGAGAGCAAAGTGAAATGAGCATTGAGCTTGGTGGCATTGAATGGAATATAAGACCCACAATTCCCTTCTGATACATTACTTACTTCTGTAACACGTCTATTTATTTTGAAGATTTTTGTGAGGGTTCAGTGACATTTTTGCTTGTATTTAATTAGCGATGTGGCAGGTGTTCTAAGAATGGACAGAGAAGGCATAAGCAGTGTAAGGTATACTGAACAAATTAATTTGTAGTATAAATCGAATAAATTGTTGTGATTAGTTATTAAAGTTCTAATTAATGTTGAGATCCTCTTGACAGTGCTTAAAAGTCACAAAAGGCAGGATTCTTTTTTCTTCCATTTTTAGAAGATTAAAATTAATAAAATAACAACTGTTGCAGACATGCAATGACTTAGTGCATTTTAATGATTTATCACATTCTGCAAGCCGTGGTACCTAATTCTGTCTGTGCTGTTAGCTCATGGCAAATGTGAGGTAAAACATGGCAGCTCTAATTCTGCTAAAAAAAATTTTTATTATGCTTATACTCTTTGCCACACATCCATGATATCAGACCTAGAGGGTGTAAACACCACTACAGTGGCCCAACAGATGTATGGAGCCTTTGAAGCACCTTTAAGCTTTGGCAACTCATTTCTGAGCTATAATTACCCAGCTGCTGTTCTAAACACTGTGGAGTTTTTAAGTTTTGAAATAGGAAATGAAAAAAAAAATTAATTAGCAGGGTGTAGTGTTTTATGTGCCAGTTCTATAAGGGACAATGAAATTCAGCTTCAGAAAGAGAAGGTGAGAGTGACAGACTAAGCCAGAAGCAAGAGTAGAAAACTGAATACCAAGGTGTACGCAGTGAAAGACAGAATGGTAGGTAAAAGCTGGAGCTAGCGAGATCTTAAAACATGGGTGGATTCTCCCTGACATCCATTAGGTAAGAAAGCCAAATAATGCTTTATTTTCTGTCTCAGTTAAGCAAGAATTGCACAGTCCGTATGTGTCTGTGAATTACTATATACTGTATTTTACATGTATTTCATGTGGACTAAGTGCCTGCAGGTCAGCAGTATTTGATATCTTTGGCTATTTAAGTTGCTTTTCTTTTACAAACTCTCAACTTGAAGTGCAAGTGTGACCTCATACACGCATAAAGTCAAGCCTGTGCTTAAGTTTTTATGGGATCAGATCTTTCTGTAATATTTATTATTTATGAAGCAGAAATCTCATAGCCAAGCAAATTCGCTTTGCATTCTGCACATATTTTAATACAGAAATACCGTAGAATCTAAGCTTAAAAAATATTGAAGGAAATATTTTCTTTCTAGATCAATGTTGACCTAACAGCTTTATTAATTTATCAAGAGAAGAGCTATAACCCTATTGTAACTTGCCTGACAATAAATACTATGGTAATTTCCAAGGGCAAATATTTTTTGTTGATCATTAAATACTAAATTTTTAGTCACTGCTCCCTCCGGATTAAATAAATATTATTAGTTTTTCAGTTGTGTACAGTAAATATGGATTTCAAGACTTGTTTGTCTGCATTTCTTAAAACATTTATGAACATTGAACAGATGAATTTGTTTTAAGCATATTTTTTCATTTGAACACTTTTCCCTCTGGTTTTTAATATGGATACCATTCATCACATATTGAATAAAGCAACTTTTACTTTATTTAATGCCTTGACCCAAATCACATTGTCTCCATAAATATTTTACAGTCTGTGTGCAACAAAAGCATGATTACCAAACTCATGCCTGCACTTGTAGGTAACGTACTATAAAAAATTGATCATTTTCCCTTCTCCTGTTTTTTAACAGAGAATTGGTGTTAGAAACTGTCCAACAGAATAGGATGAGTTGCATGTGCATATATGGCTATATATGCCTCCCAATATGTATAAATGTGTGTGTCTGTGAGTATACACATATAAATTTTAACACTTAGTCTACAGGGATAGGATGCTGGAAATGTGGAGCAGGTTCTTTTGCCAAATTTCTGTCTATATTAAATCCATATATACACAAAACAGAAAATATTACTCACTGCATGTCTCTCCAGCAGATTTCTAGTGAGTCTGGAAATGAATTTCCAGACTTGAATCACGGCTGCAAGTACAGCTGCATGTCTGGCAGAGGCAGAGTCTTTGCTGGTGGTTGAATTGAATGGGCAGATGTAGCTTAACAGCTACTTTAGAATTTGAAGAAATTATCTTCCTTTTTTTATTTGTCCTGAATTTTGCTAAGCAAGCACAATAATGCCAGATGGATGTTCGAAAGAAATAAACTGAACAGTAAGGAGAAAAATGGGAGAAGTGGTGAAGCCCGTTATCTTAGGGATGACAAGAGGCGGAGAGATTTACTGGCACAGGGCTCAGGTCATCACTCAGATGCATTCAAGGTTCCACTTTTCAGAGATGTGATTGACTGAGTTAAGTGAAATGGCAGACTTTTCCTCATTCTGAATACAAAGAATGAGATTTGAACAAAGAGGGACAGTGTACACATAAATTCCAATTTGATTTCCTTTACTAAGAATTTCCTTTTGGATTATAAAGCCACTAAAGAAGGTGGTGCAAAGAACAACTAACTGAAAAAGGGATGATTTCTGCTTAATCCTGCTGTTGGCTATGAGAGGAGGAGTGTCACCGTTCAGGGCTCAGCCTTCCACTACAAGTCTTGCCTTCACACCTCAGTCCTCTCTGCCTTTCCTACGAAAAAAAAATTCTAGTGTAAGCCATTGGTGTTAGCGACAGACAGCTTTTTGCACACATGAAAAGTACATCAAACATTTCATTTTAATACTGCATACTTAGTATTCCTGATACCCGTCTAACAACCCATCCTTGGGAAGCTGGCTCCACTAACCAAAAGTGGTGAACAGTTTCCCACATGTCCATGTAGAAATGGAATTTTGCAGTAAAGCCATTTTGATATAAAAAAACATATTAGCTTTTTATTCTAGTTATAAACCTGGCTTGGTCTGACATTCCCTCAAGCTGGTGGAAGTTTTCCATTGACTTATTTGAGGTTGAATCAGGACAGAGCTGAACCTGGACAGTGTTAAAGGCCTGTATTTAGTAGCTGTTCCTGCTATTTGCAGCCAAATATAATCAGGTACTTGCCCAAATGTGGCCTTGCTACAGCCTGGAAGCATTCCCATTGGGAATTACTTCTCTGAAGCTGCTGAGCCTGGCTCCTTTGGTGCCATGTGGGCAAATGCCCAAGTCTATAAGGAAATGTGCAGTTCATTTGCCATGGCTAAATGCATGTATATCAGTGTCCTCTATAGCGAGTTTGGCATTTTGTTTTCAGGGGAGGTTTGTTGGTTTTTTATTTGAATTATTAGTAAAAATTAATTACATTACTAAGTGTTTAATGCCTAACTAATAAAAATTTTTAAAAAAGGAAAAAAAACTTAAGCCACGTTTAATCCCATTATACACAGTAGCAGACTAACGCTAATGCTTTCTTATGAATCCAGACTTCTCTCCTGCCTCCTCCTGCTCTGTTCCAGATCCCAACAACAGGCAGCCTTAATCTGCTTCTAATAAAAGGTAAAAAGCCTTCCTGTACCAGACAGCACTGCTAGGTCCACCACCAGCTTTTCCACAGGGGGAAGACATGTAATCTTTCCTTCTTCTCTTCCCTATCTCAGCCACTTCTAGTAACAGGGCAATGCAAATCTCTTTTCATAACCTAAATCTCACAGGAAAACATCACAAGGGAAAGCACAGCTTGAGCCTCTGGAAAACGCAAAAGCAAATCCAATCAGAAATTGCCTGGTTTAGATTCATCTGGGTTCAGATACAAACCATACAGAGAGACTATTTTAAAAAGTGTTCAGCTACCTCCGATAAATACAGCTCTGCTTCTGTGATTGATGTGAGCTGAATAATCAGGCTGTTTATAGCAATACATTTTACAGGTATCTTTGTCAATAAAACCGAAGTGAATGTGAGTAGTAAACTGCAGATGAGTTACAGGAAGCATTTCCCAAACAGGGAGTAAAAGCACTTAGCTCTCCTACAAAACTTGAAACCCTTCCTTTGAGTTAACTTCTCTAATGACTAAAACAAGCAAAACTGAATTGACACTAATGAGATAAACATGGCTTATAACTCTTAGAGATCCTAAAATGAGAGTAATATTTTAATGCAGTACAAAGCATAATGATAATTATTGCATTGGACACTGCAAAATAATTAGTAGGTATGTAGCGGGGTTTTAATATGAGAAGTGTGTCTGAATGTTATTCCTAAGATTTTAGCAATTTTTAGTCATTGTGGTACCACAATAAAATATGACTTAAATTTTGTAGTGAGCTTGAGTGAAAAGCACTAGCTATTCTTAGCTGCTTCTCTGCAGAGCTCTATCATATGAAAAGCAATTATTATTAATTGAGGTGGTGTGAGTAAGGAAGACAGGGAGAGGAAGGAGTCCCTACAAATGGCTCTCATGTTTGTGCATGGTTTATTTATCTTCTATCTCGCTCCCACTTTGAGCTGTGGAGCTGGGGGGGCGCCGCTGGCAGCTGGCAGCTCATCATTACAGGCACACACTGTCCCATCTGCACTGTTTATGGTGGTGAGGTCGCATGGGGTTTTACCCAAACAGGCTCTCAGGGGTACAATAACATACCTCTTGATTTGGCTGTGAAGTTATACTTATTATTAATAGACAAGATAAGAGGCTGGGGCTCTATTCATCCACTTTAGTGCTAATTATTCAGTTTGATCTGAGCCGATTATGATACTGATAGATAACCACACCACATTTATAGCTATAGCAAGCAGTGGCCAAGAACTTTGGCTCATGCTGCTGTTTGGTTTATCTGATAGGAAGGGAGGAGGAAAAAAGAAGCTGCTCTGGTTGATTAGCAATGTGTTGCATGGGACCATTTATAATGAAGCATATCATTTAAATTTTCCTTTACAAATGAGTCCAACTCTCTTCACAGGCTGCAGGCTCTGTTAATTGTCACAAACATTGCTTTTTTTTTTAAACATTATTAGCTCTTTGGCAGGATCTCCATTGTTGACTAAAAACTTGGCATGATCAGAGCTTGCTGAATAATTTAGGTTGTTGGCAGCTGGAGTAGGAGAACACACACATCTAGGCAGGCAGACGTGCTGCTTGAGCTCTTTATATAATAGCATTGTATACAAAGCAAAGTATAGTCAGCAATGACTTCTGTGTCTGTTTATAGGTAAACACTGATGTTAGTTTTACAGAAAAAAAAATTGAGGGATACTTCAGACTGTATATAATATGTGAGACAGATGCACCGCTGATTGTTCAGATGACTCCCTTAATCTCTGACTTTCATGGAATATGATTACTGCAGATTCTGAGGAGCAGCACTTCAAGTATGTTTCTGTGCACTTTGGGCGCATAAACACCACTGCACATAATAATGATGCTGTGAGCTTAGCCAGAAAAAGAACTCCTCACACTTTTCCTTTGTGCTCCAAATGGCTTCCAATTGTACTGTCAGTCACACAGAAAATGTGCAACTCCAGAGATGACCATTTTGGAATTACATTTGTGTGTTGTACGAACTCCCACTTCTATCAAAGACTCTAGAAAAGAAGTAAAATACATAAAACCTGCTGCATGCATCCTGATGCAAGGCACCCAAAGCATTAATGATGAGCACTGGGTAGGTTTTCCAAAAAAAGTTCTCTCTCACAAAAATTACTCATATAAACTGTATGAAAGTGACGTCTGTCAACATGCACTTTTTGTCTCCTTCAGGTACCTTTATGTTGTACTTAACTGTCAGTATCGCAGCAAGTATGGGATGGAGGCTGGACTTGTTAATGTCAAAGTTTAAGCAGCATTAAACGAACAGGTGAGAAATCAAAGATAAATAAAACATGAGGGCCCAGTACTAGTTGTTTATTATCCTTTTGTTTCAGTGTCCCTCTTGTGCACTGCCTCTCTGTTTTTCCAAGTTGCCATTCTCTTCCCATGAAAGTCTTCTCCCTTCCAAGCTCCTCAGTCCTTAATTCTGCTTTAAATCCTTCAAGACCCTCTGCTTCCCAGGCCTTTTTCTTTCTGCCCTCAAGCCTGCGTCCCTGGAGAGAAAGGACTCCACTAGAAAATGTCTCATGGATTTCTGTGACAGCCACTTGACAGGTATGATAGAACGTAATGAGAAATGAATAAAACACTCTCCTAGCAGTCTCAACAGAGGGAAAATAACTGAGTTAGGCTGAGGATGAATAGGCTCTCTTCCTCCTCCCCCACATCTCAGTGCTGTAATCAGTGTTGGAGTACAAGGTGGGAAAGGTGACTGCATGGAGGCAGTGTGCTCTCTGACAATTTTCATAGTTATTAGCTAAAAAAGACCAAGCATTCTTAAAACTGGAAATTCCCCCAATAACAATGTGACACTTTTACACTTAACAAGAGGGAATAGTAGGGTGAATATTACCTAAGTACTATAATACAGACTCCACATGGAGATGCACAGGCCTATATGTTTCCCAGAGCAAGCATTTGATAACCGTCCAAGTGGTCTTCCTGCAACGTGGCAACCTTTGCGCTCATACATGGGAAACACTTCTGAATTGTATGTAGTGTATGGCATTTCAATTACTATTTACTGTACAGATTTCACTACAGAGTAATAACCAGTACAAATCCATGTATAAATGTACTATGTGGCTTGGAAGACTGCTGATGAACCCATCCATCATCATAAAGAATCTATTTTATGAGACCGTGTTATGATTGCATACTTAAAAGATCATAAATAAATGACTTCACCAATATCTTCTTTTATTTCCTAGAAAACTGCACAGACCTCCCCATCATTTGTTAACAGATTTCTAAGAATTCCTTCTGTTCCATTGATTTACTTTTTTTTTGTACAGGAACTATCTGCTTATGTTTGCCACAGGTGTATTAAGGGATGTATCAGCAATACCTAGTGTGGATAAGAGGGAATGTGTATAGAAGACCCAGTCCACCTTGATACTAAAGCATGAACTTTACTCCAGGTACACGGAAAATCTCCATGACTTTAATCTTGAATACTCACCCTGACAAATCTTAGCACACGCCAAAGTGCTTTGCTGGATTGAGACCATATTTCGCAGCTGGTTGTAGTTAGCTGCCTTGAAGCACAGGAAGTCAGTGGGCTCAGCAACTGATAGACTGTTAGCAACTGATAATGACTGATAGCAACCGATAGACTCTCTTCCCAAACAGTTTAGGAGTTTCCTTGCATGAGAACAAACTGAGGAAAATTTCCTCTCATAAGTTCAGAATTTTTGTAGGAAAATTTGTGGTTTAGATTACATTAAAATGAATAGATGTGAAGTAAGCCCTACACCGTCTTTACATTAGTTTCTTAAAATGAATGTTTCTGCAGATTTTTCCCCATGAATTTCATGTATTGAACAGGTCTGCATGCAATTATTTATCACTATCATGTTTCCTCAGACAAAAATATGCAACTATGTGCCCACAGTTTGAATTTTGTAACACAGAACCCATTCAATTTGCAGTCAGAAATACCTGAGTAATGAAATGCATAAGGTTTGGGCTGGAAGGTAAAAGATCAGGTCATCAGGCAGTGTTGAAACCATGATCCACTACGTTTTATAATTTACCATAACCTTAATATTTTTCAAAACGAATGATAAATATTAATACAGTGACAGAAATTACCATTGAACTGAGTTGCACAGTAAAGCAATTATGCATTTCTCAAATTTAAAAACTACTGGTAAAACTATGAAAGTAGTTTTTTGCAAATTAATCTCTAGAGAAGAGAAAAGAAAGAAAATTATTGAAAGCGAATGACTGATGCACTTTCCTTAGTTCCTTTTGTCCCAGTGAAAAACATATTTCTTCTAATACTACAGTGGCAGTTCTTATCTGTTTCAGCATGAGAGCCTCTAGAGCATGAGAACCTTTTAATAAAGAAGACTATTCTTTTGTCATAAATCATTCATTGCATAAGGAGAGACTCTTACAGGATTAGCAGTGTTACTTAGTTCAATGAATCTCATAATGTTAGACTTTTAACAACAGAGTTAAAGGTTGCTGTTTTTACTTCAGCCCAAAGCACAGCAGCTGTATACAGGCACACGTCTACAAAATATCCAGGATGAAGAATTAAAAAGGCTGCAGTTGATTAGCATTTACAGGAAACTTAACAACCAAAGGCTCTGTAATTTGTATTGGAGGAACACCATGTTGAGTTGATTTTCTATTTTTTAATGAGTACTGGACTATGATCGCAGTGTCACTGTGACAGAGATGTTTGATGTTGTGGTGGAATAGGCTGAAAGCATCATTGACTGTGTCTGTGCTTTCATGTGTGTCTGCCACAGGAATGGTAAATTGAGTTCCTTAAAGTGAACTCCAAGGTGAGTGCATGGCACTAGAGAATCACTTCTTAGATAGACTTCACCGATGTATAAATGAAGGACTTGACCACAATACCCTGAACAGTTCTATTGGCAAAAATTTAGGGAGGCTGCACAAGTTAATCTTGCCAGTGACACATCAGTGGACCAGAGCTGGTTGAAAAGTGTATTCTTGCAGGAGTCTTTGACTTAACATCAAAAAGGCAAGGAGAGATGTCTAAAATACACTATTTCCTATAAAGGCAGATGGAAAATTTAAGTGCAAAAAGCCTGTAAGCACAAATGCTTTGAATAGGTCCTCCAGGTTCATTCTGAGCTAAGCAACACAGGTACAAAATATGTATTTCCTTTCTTTTGAAATAAATGTCAGACTGCAATCATTGCTGTAAGATGCACTGCTAATATTTTAATCAATGGACTAGATAAAGACATTTTCATGTCCATAACAGACTCCAAGTTGTGAAAGTGGAGAATAAAGTTGGACTTCACTGGAGAATAAGTTTAGATTTTTCTCTCACCTATCAATCCCTAGGGGTCTAAGGCTCCATCAGGGTCCACAGACATCTAGTCAGCATCATCAACAGGTCCTAGAGAGCTGTTAAGATAACCAGCCTGAAACTCCACTGAGCTGAACTATTCTTCCAGATTCTACTGACTGCATGGGAGGGACTTCCACTGCCTATGATGGGAGAGTGGACACCTCACGGGAGCTGAATGCACGTCTGTACCTAAAGCAGAAACACTTAATGTGAATGGCTGAACATTATCCCTACCTTTGCAATCTTTCACCCAGTCGTTAAGATGGCTGATGAAGCTACCGAACCATAGGTTTAGCAAAGATGCTTTAAGATCAAAGTCTCAAAGACTTTTCTGCTTCAAGCAAGGAGTAGGAACCTCAAATGCACCAGTGGTTAATTATGAGTGGATTATAAGATGGTTGAAGCAACTGCATAATATGTAAATAATTATACAATTTAGGGACCTAAGAAAGAGACTACCTTCAGAGTTGAATCTTCTTAGGGGTAAGAAGGTACGAGGCAAACTGCCATTCTGCAAAGCACATCAGGGTCTCTTCAGGCTTTTATGGACTTGTCATGCAATCATGCTCCCTAATAACACTTTAGAACTGCTGAAAAAAAAAAAAGATGTCAACATGACTGAACTTTTTCAACAGAAACTGTTTGCCAAGTTAACAAATAATTCTGGCACCACTGAAGCAGCATTTTAGTGAATAGAACTATTCCTTCTTCTCCAAAATCAATCATCTTTATTGATGTTTCTCTTCTTACTCTACCTTTTACCTCTGCTCTTTCATGGTGGCTCTGGCTAAAATAACATCTTACCTGATGTCAAAATTTACCATTTAATTTCAGAGTTTAACCCAATTTTTTTTTTTCAAAATCAGTGTTAGTTTTGAGAGTGTTTGTTCTCTAGATAAATTTTGTGGTCTGCAAATCTTGGCACAATCATTTTACTCCCTTTAGCTCATCTAAATCAAATAGTTTGTGTAGTGAAACTTTTCATGCACAGGCCAGAGTAGCACTTCAGAGAAGAACTGCAGATCTAGATAACACGCCAAGAGTTCCTTGTTCATAGGGACATTTTAGGGTGCTGGTCTTACTTGTGTATGAGGTTAAGGGCAGGTGAGGGAGTTACTACTGTTTTACAAAATAGTAGTAATATTTCAGGCAGATACTGAAATATTTAGAAATGTTAAATGAACAGCGAATCACAGGGGTTGGAACAGCATGATGTGCAGTATGTGTGGTAGTAGTTTTCCAGAAGTGGTAATTAGGTCTAGAGCCAGAGCTGTGAACGTATGAATTAAGTCTAATAAAAGACATTAGCAATTGCATCCAAACAGAAAAACAAAACAAAACAAAAAAGGCAGACATATACTCCCTGTTTTCATTGTGCTGGATAAAGTCCAGTATTATAAAACAGCAGGCTGATCTCAGAGGCCAGTCTGCTGCAGGAAAACTGCAAACTGTGCTCTTCATGCCTTGCTAAGAAAAAGAAAATAAATAAGGTATGGCTAGCAGTTCAAAGGGTATTTTTTGTTTATTATTATTATTTTCCGTCTTACATTCCTTCATGAAGGACCTTGACACACTTAATTTGGCCTGAAGTTAATGTAAGGGTGAGGATTCTGGGTAGCTCATGAGTTCAAGAGGTAGTTAAATAAAGCATGCTTTTCATATCTTTTCTCCCTCCCTTTGATAATTCTTAAATTGACATCTTTCCTGACACAAATGTTGCCTATAAAAAAGTCACACTACATCAACACGTGCTACACAGTTAATACTATTATTTATCTCTCCCACATACAAGGGAAAGCTCTAGAAATTATAGGTCTAGTAACTTTGGTTCAAGGTAAAGATAGAAAACACGCTTTTGAGAAACCAGCCTCCTTCACGCCTGCCTGTCTTCTAGTAACTATTTGTTTCTAGAAAATGTATAAAGGCTGAGTTAATAATAGATCTTGTGCACAAACAGAATGCTTGCTAAACCTTGCTTAAATCTAGGCAAAAAACTGGTAACTGTCCAGTTGAAATTGGTGATCAGACATTTGTTTTGTGTTAATCTCAACTGTCATGTCACTGCTTTCTCTCTTGCCCCTTGTCATTGTAATATTAACTTGTAGAATCATTGTAGGGTTTAAGTGTTCAGGACCTGGCAAAAGATTGTACCTGCAATCTTGGGCAACAGTGGTCTGTATTTATCTCTATACCATCCTTTACCTAACACAGGTAACTGTAGCTCCAGCTTCAGATTTTCTTTGCTATTAAATATGGGATGATTCTCTGACAATCAAAGCTTCAGTCAAAATATGAACAATGTACATTGTGGATATGTGGATATGAGCTGAAGATTGCATCAAATATCTTGAAAATAACCAGTGCTTTACATCAAATAAACACACAATTGTCAAAAAAGGCAAATCACAGCATTAATGATGAGAATGGTCACACCGACCACCCAGAGAAGAAAGTCTCTCCTTGTGCTTTCGATTCTGCTTCCTCTCTTTCTTTTATGCACTAACTCCTTTTCTCCACCTCCTGCCTCTAATCCACAATAGTTTTGCCATTTATGCAGCAGACAGACCTTGCTTTAAACAAAGGGCTGCACTGACTCCAGCTGATCATGCTGCTTAGATTAATCAGGACAGAAACAAAACACATCCAATCCAGATCCTGTGCTTCGTTTTGTCCCATCTTTGAAATGAAGGTTGTCTTTCGTCTCTGTTATTCTCCATGAGATACCAGGCAGAGGGAGAGAGAATAAAGGAGTGAGTGGGGATTAAGGGAGGACACCCCCTTCCCCTCATCTTCTATGTGCAATATTGTAGTCTTGCTACTTTTAAAGCTTTCTCCCTTGTGTTTCTACACGCTTTAGTCTCTCCTTTACTCAGAACTAAACCACTAGGCAATCTACAGCATATCCTGATGATAGGCAGTCTTTCAGCTGGTCTTGAGCACCAGTTTCAGAGCAGAGCAAACTGCTAGCAGCAAAATGCTTGAACTCCTGGGTTTTGAAGTTTCAGGCTCCCTATCAAAGTAGCAGATATTAATCATCTGCTATGAGACTTTCAGCAGAAGACATACAATTTTCCCAGTAGTATCTTCCTTTTAAAGAAAGTGTAAGAAGAGTAAAAAATAATTTCCAATGAATGAGAATTGAAGAAAATAGCTAGATCCCAATGGATAAAGAAAAACAGAGAAGTAAAAAGTTTTTTTAGAGGCTGAAAAGCAAGCTATTCTTCCAGTCTTGTAAGATTTCTATTTTATTTTATTAAAGGGACTAAGAAACCAGAGTCTTGGAGCTCTCACTCTTGGCTTCCTATTCAGGTGCAGGCACAGGCTCAGTTTCTCAGAAGCTCCCTGCACATTTGCCATTTATAGGCATTTCTCCACTAATTCCCATGTTTCATGAGTCTCAATCCTTTATTGCTCTTGATGCAAATCATACCATCCTCTCTAGACAAAGTGGGTTTCAAGACATGAGACTATGGGTGGGCATAAATACAAAAAAATGTAAGGGGTGTGTGTTACGAACAGAAGAGAGACTATTTAAAAGTATTATTAAGCACAATTTGAAGGGATGGAGATATTGTTAATGTTATCAAAATTGGTATCTCCTTGGCAATTCTCATGCTGTTCGCACCACTTCATGTATAACCCTTAGCCAGATAGTTGGTGCTATATAATCCTTTAAACACTTTTCAGTTGGTAGAAGTATCACTTTTTGGACAAATCAAAATACTGTCTTCAGGAGGAGGGTGATACATATCTTTGCTGCATTCAGTTCAATGAACAAAGACTTAAAGAAACTTCCTTCCTTTATAGCAGAACACAATACCAGGTAAAGTTAAAATATGGATCAGATCTATTTTCTTCCTCCATGCTATGATAACTCAAAAGTTACTCTTGAAAGTCCATGGGCAATTACTGATTCAATCTTTATAACTGTAATCAGATTCTAGACCAACTAAATTATTCAAAAATTAAACTATAAACTCTTTCTATGCAAAAGTCAGAAAGAGAGATCTCCACTCTGTAACATCTCTACCAGAACTAATTAGACCCAGATTTTTACTTATTTGTCATAAATCTATTATTCACTACAATTCTGCAGAATTAACCACAGTACAAGAAAAATAGTGAGCTTTGTTTGTAGGTTGGCTCAAAAAATTTTGAAAAATCTCTCCTGTGTAATTACTCAGCTTTATCTTGGAACACCAGAAGGCATCAAGGTAATATCCCTGGGTTTATTACAGAAAATTTGCTATATTGTGAGTTTTATCAGTACGCTTTTTGAAGTACCCTGATGTTATGGCATTTTGCCCAGTTAACCCACAATAGTACCAGTGTCCATTTGAAATTCTTTAGAATTTTTCCTTGTGTTATTAGCATAAAGTCTTTCTTGGGTGTTCAAGTCTTTGGAAAGCTTTTGTTGGTCTTCTACTTGTTTTTGTGTGTGATATTGAAGTCAGTTCCCAACACCTACAACAGAAAACTAAGATTAGCTGCTGATCACCATTACTGCAAGACGCTTTAGGAGAATTTCTATCATTCAGTAGGTCATCAACAAAATCCCTAAATCCAGACCTTTATGATTTTACAGGGAAATACGGAAAACCTTGCTGAAGTGTCATATGTGTAAATGGTCTACACTGTGCCTGCTCCAGTTTTATTTCTTGGCTTTCAAGTGAAAAAGTTGAAAGTTCAGAGAAAAAACTACCATGCTCCACAAAAAAACAAGCGTCAGGTGAAATCCAGCAAGTTGCAGCAATAAATGCATCCACTAAAGGAAAATAAATTGTGAAAAGTTATTTAAAAGCAACATTTAAGCCTTTCCAAATTCAATATTCATTGAACAAGCAAGTACACCGGGCCATGAAGTACTAATTAACTTCTGATACTCCTGCCCAAGTCTGAGTCACTCTGGCCTTTTGCATTTGAATGTATCATGTTCATGATGCTGCTGTGAACCTTGTATCTCAGTCACTACATGATAACAGGTTTTTATTGCATTACCCTTTCCAGATCTAAGAGCTTGCATTTCCCTGCACTTAGGCACTGGGACACAGCTGGGAGATGGTCTGTGTAACCAATTAGTAGATTACTTCTGAAAATATATATTCTTTACCGTGGAGGCCTAAAAATGATCCATCAGCTCCAGCTATCTGCTACCGCCACTTGAGAGGAGGGAAAGAGAGAGAGAGAAAAAAGATTTGGCTACATTTCTATAATTGCATAAACAATGCATCATTCACTTGACAAACTATATTAACAGCACCCTAGAGGGCATGCTCTGAACATGCAAAATGTTGCAAAGCACTTGTATTTTATGGCAAATCTTTTTAATTTTTCAGTTAAAATTATAATAAATATTGATTTTCCATATACTGTATTGTTACTGTATCTCAAACACTTCCTGGCAGTGTCCATGAAATTTATTTAAGTTATTTGGTTGAAGTTTCTAAGCAGCAAGTATATGGTATCAAAACACAAAGGTTGCTTTCCCAGAATCCTGGCTTGTGTGTTTCACTCAGGATTCCTAAGGAAATGCTTTATTTTTCCCTCTGTTGTTCCTCCTTTTTATGAAGCAGCTCTGATTGTAGAGTTAGCTGTGGAAGAAAAACCACCAGGGATCTGTCAGCAGAGATTTCTGACGTAAAGGATAAAGGGCTCTCCTGCAGAAGGTAGGTTTTGGGATGGAGGAAGCACAAAAACCAGTAAGAGTGTGATCAAATATATGACACTTTGGATAGGATTACGGAGACTTTGTCCAGCTAGGTGAAACCTCTGAAAGAATTTCATCTGTACTGCCCCTCTTCCTCAACCTTTATATTGTGAATAATGAAGCTTACCTCGCTTGTAAACCCCTCGGAGACTGTGGGTTCATAAGCACTAAAGCTGAGAGCCTGTGTTTCTTGTAGGTATTTAATGGCTCAGTTGGTTTCAGTATCATCTAAAATCCTTCTGGCACTGAAACCTAGCAGTTATTACTAATGATTATTATCATATGAGACAAACCAATTCTGAGAGGAACCGAGGGAGAGAATTAGCCCAAATATCACTCAGCACTGCAACTGTACCAAGTTCTGAAGAGCTGTGACAGAAGTGCCTGAGCTCTTGCCTGCTCCCAATAGGGTGATTTTTTTTCTGTTCCAGGAGGATTAGAAAGAGGCATGAATCCCCAGATTTCTGTTACCCCAGGCAGTGAAGGGTGGTGGAGCAGAGGAAAGAATAGAGGACTGAGAAGTTGAGAAGTTGAATGAAAGGAAGAAACCAACTGTACAGTACCCCATCGTGTTCAGGATAGGCAACACTGACCATATCTATGGAACCAGCCCAGTGGGCTGGGATACAGGGACACCAGTGTACATTCGCAACCCAGCAAACTTGCTGTGACTCTGATCATCTTGAACAGGCTGGAATTACCATCCATCTAGAGACCACCTGTGTAGCACATACTCTGCAGGCCAGCACTCCTGGGATCTGCGCAATCACCTCTACATGTGCTGAAGGCATCATCTTCATGTGGGCAGAGACACGTATTAAGTTTTCCATCCTGTTCCAAATGGATTGCCAGATGTCCATAAACCCCTGACAATCATCCAAAATCTCCAAACTCCACCCAGACAGAATTGTCAGGTGGAAAAAGTAGAAGTATCCAGGAAAACTGAGATGACAGTCTAGAAAGAAAAAAGGGAAAAAAAGAGCTTTCTGTCAGGAGAGCAGAGAAGAAGAAATCAAGAAATAAATGTAGACATGAAAAAGGAATGGGATGAATGAGAAATACAAAGCTTTAGAAAGGAATGAATGCAGTTTGGATAAGAAGTCAAATACTTTGGCTGTAACCCAAACCTTAAATTTAAACATAAAGAGGTAAAATAAAGAGGTTATATCAGTAGCATGAAGGCCCAAACAAAACAGCTCAGAAAATAATGGAAATAGCCAGATAAGAAATCTGTCATCATCTGTGGTTTTTATTTGAAAAATGTATAGGAGCATATTAAAGCATAAAAATTGCAGATGGTCAATATTACATCACCAGCAGTCAAAGCAATATTTCTTCCTTCCTTCCTTTCACTGAAGCAGAGCTTCACCTCCCACATCTTAATGTGTAAACTTTACTGTCAGAGGAGCTGGCTGAACAAGCAGAAGCCAAGGATTTCCACATATAATTAAAGCATAAAAAATAAATAATAAATGATAGCTGCCAGAGAATATTCTCGCTTCTGCAGATATGGAGAGAAGGTACACAGGAGACCTAAGATAATCAAACATGCTCTTTTTTTCAAGTCACAAACTCATTTTGCTTTCTCCATTCCCACTCCCATATATTCATCACATGTTTCACTGATTCTATAACTACATAGAGCTGGACCCCAGGAGGGTCCAACTCTGCCCTCCTTTTGCTAAGCAACGCTTATGTGAACAATCACAGTGTCTATAGTGGGATGATTCTCACGAGTAAATTACTAGCCAATGTCAGAAAAAAATGCAGAATCCTGGGACGTCTGCATTGCTTCTACTGAAGAAATAAGGCATATGAATGCTAAGTTAGGAAGAACCTGAAATTCTCACATTTTTTGTTATATAGGAATGTACAAATAAGGCAGAAAAATCTTCCAGTTACTCTTTTCTAATATTTTGGTGTGTCTGTTGTTTTTTTTTAAAGTTTAACATAAACCTACAAGGTGGAAAAGGCCAAAAGAGAAGTCATTTGCAGACCATTATAAATATTTAGGGAGGAAAAATCAATCTCCAGCACTGAGTCACTCTGTTTTCCTTGGGAAAGATATTGAGAGCCTTCCTTCACTTTAGAGCATATTTTCTGTTCTTGATTTAAAGCACACCTGCACTTGAATATGATACAGCCCTACATAACTTGTTCTTATGTTGATTCTTTTCCCTACTGGACCGTTGCCTTATTCAGCACTCAGGAGAGAATGTGCTGGGGAGACATCAGCTGCAAAGGTCATTATTTTTAATAGATTCCCTGAATCATCTGGAGCAAAACCAAGATATTTAGTGAATAAAACAGATGACTCCAGGAAGATTACTTGAATTCCAACATTTCCTAATGTTTAAGTACTATATAGTGCAATTTTCACTTTTTAGACTAGTTTGTATGTGTTGTATCATTTCTGAAGTTTGTAACAAAGCGCATTAAAAATCAGAAATCCCATTTCTGACATACAGCATATCTCCTCTGCCCTACTGCACACCACCAGGACGGGGAATCTCCCTGAGTTCTGCACTGGAGGAGTAACTTACAGACACAATATGCCTCTGAAGCTGGGGAAGCAATCCTTGGCCAGCAGTTTTCACTGACAGCGTTGGGGGACAGTGAGCTCCCGGACTCCCACCTTCTCTTTGGGGATTTTGGATGAAGCCTGCTCAAAACGACAGAGACCTTCCCACTCCCAAGACACTCCCAAGTGCTCTGTTATGCCCATCCCAACAAGTCCAGTTTGTTCCTAACTGTTTTGCTATTCTCCTCCTCCCTGCTCTTTCTCCACTTCCACTTTCATCACTTGAGCTTTCCTAGATTCTCTCTGTAGACATTTGAACCAAATGTGTCTCCCTGTGAGTTCTGGTTTTACCCATCAGCCCTTTCCCATGTCCTCTCCCAGTCTTCCCACACTCCACGCACCTAGCAAGTTCCCAATTGAATTTTCATTCTACTTAGCATGCTTCTTTAGTCTGGTTTCACGTGCTCTTTCCCCTTCAAAACATTAGCCCAAATAACTCCTCAATCACTGTATGTCTCCTTCTGCAACTAGACTCAGTTTTCTTCTCCTATCCCACCCCAACTTGTCTGCTTGCCAGCTAGTTGCTTTTCTTTTTAACCTCATCTTTGCTGCCCCAGCCCACTCTCTGTTTCAGTTTCTTTAAATACACACATCTTCAGATTCTTCTGCCCCACTTCTTCAACATCCCCCATCATGTCCTAATCTGCATTTCTTGACACATCAAGACAAGATGTAGCTTGTTTCCTTTAAGTTTGAATGAGGCAGCAGTCTTGCTTTCCACTTGGCACCAGTGTGAGAGGACCAGCACCGAAAGGTCAAAGAGAATCTGCTCATTGTTGGTACCTCTCCAGGGTCAAACTCAATGTAACACAGCCCAGATCTGAACCACAGAAAAGGGTGTTTTCACCCAGAGAAAGGTGCATTTGGACTGACACATCAGCTGTTGAAATATTAGCTGTGAAATGTCTGCTGCTAAGGAGGAAACTGAGATCTTTTTAAAACTTTGTGCAGATTAAGTGTCCTTGGCAACTATTAATTAGGAATAATAAAAGGTATTATCAAAAACACATTTTGTTGCCCAGTTTCTCACTTCCTTGTATGAGCATCCTAGACCATACCAAAGAAGAGGTCGAAAATGTTATTCAACAAGTTTAACATTTTCAACAAATGTTACTTCTATTTAACTTCCAGGCTTAAGGGGAGAACTATTCCACAACAGTGATAGGAAAATGGTTATTTGGGTCTACCTAGGGCACCGGTCAACCCCTCTGGAAAGAACCCACCATTTTTTAACCAGACCTCTTTAGAAGTGCCTATGCAGGAGCATTTAGCACCACACATGCACCAGTAAAAATACATGTTCTGGAGAGGGCCTTAATTTCCCAACATTTCTCTGTGGGTTTTAGGGATTTACCTGATTTCATAAAGATGGGTGCACCTAAGCCAACTCTAGCTGCTTAAAATCAAGTCTGTAAGACAGTTATCTATGTCTGTCTGCAGTTAAAAGGACAGAGAGATAGGGGCTCATTCCAGGAGCAATTTATCCAATTTTAAGATAGGTATCCAAGAGTTGGTTGAAATGATGGTACCAACCCTGCTAGCATTCATTTGATTTCAAGTGACCATGGAACTGAAATGCAAACATCAGGAGATCAGTGGGGTGACAAAGTTGTCTGCTGGAAATGCATGAAGGATGCAGAGGTAGCCTTGACTTGAAAACTCACCTTTTGACAGCTGAAGTTCACCAAGCACCACATTATTGAAAGTGGTCAGAAGTCTAAACATGGAGAAAGAAAGGTGAGATTTTGCCTACTTAGCACCTGTCTTGTACCTGAGTACCTTGAAAAATGGGATACTGAGACACAGATTCAAGAGCCAATGGTAAAAACTCCTCTAGCTTTAAGTGAACTCTGGTCCTCCATTATCAAAGGAAACCATGCTTATTTTCAGGGCTAAAAAAATGTAGTTTTTAATCAGAATTTTTCAGAATTCAGTCCCAGATGGTTAATTAATGAATTAAAAAAAAAAAAAAAAAAAAGAAGAGTGTTTCTATTACTTTTTCTCTCCTTCCTTCCAGGAGGCACAAGTGCAGTTCAAATTCTGGAGAAAGAAAAAAAAATAATTAAAAATTAAAATGTGTCTCAAACTGGCTTAACTATTAGCTGCTTGTTGTGATTGAACTGCCACTGCCCTCTTAATTTCCATCAGCTGCTGAGACTACCTGAGCTACTCAAGCAGCAACTTAAACATCCTGGTGCTGCAGCAAGTACCTCCTCAGTGAAGATTCACTGGTCTGAAATCCCTTCATTTCCATTCCAAGGAAGTCTGAGTCCGTTGACCTTCAGGGCACACTGTAAAGCTTAGTAAATAGATGAACTTCAGATAGACTCAAATAGATAGACTCTGGAGAAGGCGTTTTGCGGTGATAGGTTATATCAGTATGAGATGGCCCAAGGCACTTGCAGGAAAGAAGAGCAGACTGAAATGCAAGCCATGAGGGCTGGGGAGTGCACATGGCCAGGAAAGTTAATACTGGCTGTCTCTATCAACAAAGACCCTAATGCAGTCATGGCTGTAGCTATATCTATTCTGGTTTGTGCACCAAAAGGCCATCAGATCATGTGAATCTGACTGGCTTTCTGTATAAACCCTAGGACCCTATTCATTGGCTGGCATATTGCATTGCTTCTCAGGCAGAGTCTGGTTTTACCACTTGTACCTCACTCTCGTTTACCATGGTGTACAATAATTTCTACTTAAAGAAGAAATTCTCCATCTTCTTTATCTACCTTCTTGTTAATCAGTATCTTATCTTTTTGTAGTTTTGCTTTACCTGGCTTTTTCCATATGGCTAATAAAACCACTCCTTTCTTGGGTATTCATCCTTACTGGGGTTATTTAAAGAGAGGTTGAAGTGCATAGCTGTTTATCATTCAAGCTCCCTGTTTGAGCAACACGTTACTTATTTCACCCACGGGAATCTGCAGAAGAATCATTTAGAAATTACTCACCAGAGAAACACTCCCTCATCCAGTTTCTCAGTGGATGGACAGTGCCTTAAAGCTCTCTGGTCTGACAGAAACAAGTAATCCCAGGAGATGCAAAATTAATGAAGTTGCTTTCTGGTGTTTGTGTGCAGGGTAGGATCTGATATTTACTAGGACAAAAAGACCAGTTTAAGCTTTATAATGTCTCCATGTAAATTCTTTGATACTGAGTACAGGGGAGCTCACCCTGCAACTTGTACTTTAGCAGAGGCACTGATATATCCTTTTTCTTCAACCTGGGTACTTATGTAACTTCATATTTGATTTATATGCGTGTCTAAAAGTTTTAATGAAATTTGTCAGTTCTTACTGTACTTGAGACCTCTAGCCATTTATCAAATTTGTCTGAAATTGAGTCAGCGGAGCCAGAAGTTAGAAAGGTGGGCATGCACACAGCGTGACTCTGGAAGTGCCATTTCGTAGGAAATGCCTCTGAAAATAGCATGTAACAGCAATGTCTGGCATGACACCAAATACTTTTTATCTAGTACTCTTTCTTCTGCCACTGGGATGAACATATCTGCTATAAAGGAAAATCTTTTCCCCTCCTCCACAAATCTGTATGTTATAATGAGGTCATCTTTAATAGAAGCCCCAAATCCTATAATGTCCAAGTTTGCTCTGAGTTCAGTTGTTTCTGAGAACTTCACACTTGTCCACATCGCTATGTTTTTCATAGGACTTAATGTCCACTGTTCTGATATCACATGAAAGAAAGTACCTCTATAGGCTTTATTTTAACATGGGCACTGTCCTAGTTTCATCAGATGGTAACAAGCACTGTCATAATGAGATGTTAAATTACTGTGAGAATTCCAATAGGAAAAAGCCTACACCATGTTTATGTGGCTATCTACCCATGGCTGAACACCTGAACACAAAAACTGAAAGGCTTTATGGTTCTCTCATTGTGTCTAGAAGCCAGCACTGATCCTCCTTCCAGGTTTTACATGAGATCAGGAGGTAATTGATAGGCTCCTGAGTGTACCAGCAAAGGAATTATCTGGACTCAGTTCTTCCCAGGACTGCACAGTTGTGCCTCTTCCTTTATGCTGGCTTCAGCATGCAAAAACTCATCAAGCTGAAAAATAATCTTTTTTCCCCTAGTTAGTCTTTAACTGGATGAGGTCCTGTACCTGAACACAAGCACAAGGGGAGCCCCAGGGACCACAGCAGAGTGTGGGGTGAGGTCCCAGATAAGGCTGCAAAGGCAATAGGTAATTAAGGTCTATTAATGCACTCAGCACCTGAGAGTAGCCTTTACATTTGTGTTTAAAACAATTGTCCACATACACCTAAATTTTAACCACTCATGGTTTTTCTTGTGCAATTTATTACAGGGTATTTAATTCTGCCTCCCTTATCCTCAGTAGGAAGATATGGAAGTCACAGTCATTGGAAGGGGCATGGAGTCAGGCTTCTGTCACTGCCAGAGTGCCAGGTGGACACATGCCCTGAGACCCTTCAGGGAAGTGACAAGACATTAGGGTTCTGATTTGGGAAAGCCTACCAGGAAGAATGACATTTTGTCACAAGCACAAAAGTGTCCACCTGGAAGGTTATGAATGAGTAGGCTGATATGTTTATTTTAATTTTTCAAAGGAATGGGCATAGTGATGATTGTTAGGACAAGAGCTGACAAGCATCTGAAACGTCTCTGCATGTTGTAAACAGGAGACAACACAATAGTTTTACTGATGGTCTGTTAAGAAAAGTTCCACTCTGGTCACTGGATTCAGACATCCTCCCTGTAAGGCACTGAAACTTGCTGGAGCGGCATACCCTGGGAAAGTGACCTCTTTTATATATTATTTTTTACTGCATAGTTTGCACTTTGTTGACTTGGCTGGGCACCTGCTGTAAACTGCAAATATGTTCCTGTCATCCTGGCTGAAAATGAAAACATTGAACAGTATAGTTCTTTGGTGGACTGGAGCTCGAAAAAAGCGAAAGTACCTGTGCAAAATGCTGAGGTAAATCTTCCTGTCCTATAACCTTTCCTAGCATTGACCGTGGGCCATGAAGAATTCACAGTCATCTATATGGAGCTACTGTTAGTTTTCCTTTTAAAGAGCAATTGTTTCCAAATACACAGAACAGAAGGTTTCTCTGCTAGCTGATCCCTTAGCATTTTGTCCTGCATGGTACCGAATTCACATGCTCCTAGAGCAGCCAAGTAACTGTGTATAGGCTCATTTATACCTTGTGCTCCATTTCTGATGTTTGTGACACTCTCCAAAACCATTAACTGTCATTTAAAAGTGTTGCTGCAGTTGTTTTCAGTGCAATTGTATACCCTGTGTCAGCCTCGGCAGCTACAGCTGAGTGAGTGTACAGTAAATTCTTTGTCTTTCTACCCCTAAGTAATGCAATAAAATAGCTTTCTTGTCTTTCAGTTAAATATTCATCTCCTCTGGTAGCTGAGTAAGTAAGGTTGAAATACCTTTTGCTATTATCTACACAGCTTGGCAGAGGCAGAAGCCCCAGGTACAAGATAATTATATCTTTAGGTTCGGAGGGAAGTATTTTTTTGAGGAAAAATAAAGACCTTTGATCCTGAAACAAATGTCTTCCATCTTTCATTAAAGTATGTACCAGGAATATACCTAAGCTGAAGAGGGAAGAAAAAAAAAAAAAAAACAACAAAAACCTTGCTTTTTGCTTTATCAGAATTATTATAGGAAGTGCCTTACAAACAGAAAGCAGAATATTCTGCTGCTGGTGTTTTTGCATTCAGAGATCATAATCTGAGACTAGCTTTGTATTTATAGGGTAGAAAGCCTGTATTTCAAACAGTTTCATTAGAGCAGGGTGCCAGTGCAACAACTGGATGTTGAGGATAGCTCAGAATTGCCGTAATAACTGTATTATAAAGCACATGTACAGTCATCTTCATGATCGTAAGGGCCACAGAAAGTCCATTTAAAATACTGAAAATTAAGAACTTATTTTAAGAAATATGAAGAAATAAACAGACCTTAATTTCTTTATAAAACGGAGACACTAAAACCATTTTGATGAAATATTTCAGTACTTTTAAAAATGTGCAATTAGTTTTTTTAAAAAATAATCCACTCTTTAGAACAAAGGCATTGGCATTTTGGATTCACTTTTTGCTAGTGAAACTAGCACTGCCGTTTTCAACCAGTGCCAGGTGCAATTCACATTTCAGTTCAGAGAAAGCACCTCCTTTGCGTCTCACAGTAAGCCAAGTATTTTCTTAAAACACAGAGATGCTCATTGTTGGATAATGTCCCAGATCAGATCCCTGCTTCATAAATAGTGTTTAAATTTAGAATGTTTTAAAGTTCAAATTAGCTAAAGATATCTAAGGACTCAATATAACACTGATTACTGTTCAAAATCCATCTCTGTACTGGAATGTTTTTATTCTCTTCAAAAATTTTAGTTTAAGATCTCATTTGGGATTTGCTACAAGGTATTTTTGTGGTTCCCAGAAGTCCCACCAAAGGATTGGGGTGCTGCTTTGTGAAGCACAGTAAAATCTCCTATTACAAAGTTTGAATTTTGCCCAGCTTACACTCTATATAGAAACAACTATCTGGTTACACAAAGAGATGAGAAAATGCAATGAGATCTTGCTCTGACTGTTAACCAGTCACCAGAGCACACTAGCTCTGTGTGAAGTTTTGACAGAAAGAGCTCAACTGGGCTGGGCTGGGCCTAGAACTGGTTTCTCCAAAATGTAGCAATATTTAGGTCAATATGATCTTGACTTTGTAGACATCCTGTAGTGGTAGGCAGCACTTTACCAGGGGTATCTGTGTGAAGGAGGAAATAACATAATTTTCTAAATAAGCAAGAAGTTAAAAATAAACAAATGAAAAGATTCGTTTTTAATTTCAGTGCAAGGTTATGCCATCCTAGACTAATTAGTTTTTCTGCTACAATCTGGATTTCATCATTTGAAACAAAAAAGGAGGAAGAAAACGAATTGCTTTTATGAGCAAGCAAGATGCTGTAGTTATAGAAAAAGGCAAATGAGATCTTATATGTGTCAGTTGAAGGATTTCCACTGGCAACAGGAAAGTACTCATGGCCTTGTGCAAGGCACCAGCAAGATCTCATCTGAAATACAGTATGTCCATACTGGCCATCCACATGAAAGGCAGATGTGCCCTGGATGGAACTGTTTCAGAGAAGAGCTATGGTGATAGTGGGGAGAAAGAAGAGAAATTAAAATGTTTTGTTTGTCAGCCTAGCAAAACACAGCCTGAAAGGAGATGTCAGTGTTATTTACTATGGAATAAACATCAGGCAAGGGTAAGAACTATTTCAAGAAAGAACAGTGTTAGCCCAAAAACACTTTGATATAATCTAGCCAAGGATAAATTTAGCCTGGAAATAGGAAAAATTCTAACCATAAAACCAATGAGGTTCTGGAACAGTTTTCCATGGGAAATAGGACCAGATAAAATCCAAATACACTTTAAGTTGTGATTGTTCAACTTGTGCACTTTCAGCAGAATTGTCTATTCAGTTATCTAGTCCTAAATTTCTCTGTTCTTAAAATTTCAGAGACTTGCTAAAATCATAAAGTAATTAACACATTGAACATTAACATCCAGAAATTATACCCAAGATCAGCCACAAGCAAAATCCCTAGCACTGTCAATGTTGTGTTATTGTGTATTTGTTGACTTTAAGCTGGAGCCTTGCTGTGTGTAAGTCTCCCAGTTTCAGAGCTATGTCTAACCACAACAATTAAGGTTAGAATTTAAATTAAGAGCTAAAATTAATCAAGAAGAAAGATATTGAGTTTAAAAGCAAAATGTCACTATTTCACATTGAGATTGAGTCCCACATCAGAAATGTTCCCTTTACAGCACATACATCCAAATAGGCTTTCTCTTCTAATAGTACATCAGAATAAATTCTTCCACATAGACACTGATAAGCCTGAGAAGAATTGGAGCTGTATCTCATTTTCTCTTCATTCTCTCCATTTTCCTTTCCTTCCTTATCTTTCTTGGCAACCTTAGATGCAAGACATAAATACGCATTGGACTGCATAGAAACCTTGTTCTAGGGTCACAGCAGGAGCACAGTGGTGGGCTGCTGGAGGGATGCTGCACATGCCCTCCCCTTGTCCCCCAGCTCCACAGCCAAGGGGAGGGCTTCAGGAGCTGCAGCTATTCACCTCTTACTGCTCTCATTTTCTCATCCTATTATCATCCATCATCGGTCCCAAGAAATATGTGCCCTGCTGCCTGAAAAACTTTTGTTGCTTTGAAAGCTATTCATGAGCTTT
>VZRU01012323.1:54243-101742 GCA_013398155.1 Pedionomus torquatus
GGGGGGGGGGCTGGTGGGTATGAAAGCTTTTTTAATTTTACAGATTGCTTTATGTTTCAAAATGCTGGCGTTTTCTTTCCCTTGGCTTTATTTAGAAAATATCAACAACAGGCATCTGAAGGAAAAAATTAACAAATATTGTTACAACTAAATGAATTCAAAGCAACATATATCACAGCTGTTAGGATACGCCATACAATCACAAATTAGTCATCGCTGTTATTGCAGGAAATACAACATTTCACCTCATAAACTTTCAGCTAAATTTTCCCTATTGGTACAAACCAATTGTAGCCAAATTTCCAGTTGGGCCTGAAGCTACTTTTAAATACTAGGGCCTGTGATTCTGTACCGCCTAATTCCAGGGCTTTTTTTGCCACTGAAATGCCATTTACACCCTGGTTGCATTTTTTGCATGATTGGTTCTTACTTATGAGAGCAACTTCTGCACCAGGTAGTGGTAGTCGGGTTCCTGTTGGTATGGGAAAACACAACCATCCAACTCATCTAACCTCCCTCTGCACCCCTCACCCCACCTCACTATTCGGTTTTCTGTTTTTGAGATCCCTCCTGCCTAGATATACAGGAAGAAATTTTGCCAAATCAATCCTTCCTGTGAATTAATCCTAAAAAATAAGGGTTAACGAATAGTCATCATCACCTTCAGAAACAATGTTGAATATTGCAAGGTATCGGTCTGATTGTACCACTGTGAATTTTAGATCACTTTTGGTTAGCAAGAGGATCACCAGCAGGCCTTTCTCTTTTTTAATACCTGGAGATTAACTGTTCTGTGCTGAGTACAGATATGACCCTCTTCTATCTCTATTCAGATCAAAATATGCATAGCCCTGAAACAGAAGAGTAAAGAGGTTTTTTATTTCTGTTTTATATGGCACTGTGTGAAATAATATATTCTACGGCCAATTCTTGCTCACCTTAATCATATAACAGTAAATGAATATTCTGAAGTTCCTTTTATAGAGACTTACTTTGAAATGCAATGTAAGAGAGATACTAATCAAAAATTAACTCAGACACACTTCTACCTTCAAATAAAAAGATATTTTCTAAACATAAAAATTTTCAAATATCTAATTTCACATAAGAAAAGACAAAATGTAAAGGAATAATGATAAGGAAATAATGTTACAACCCTGGACAAGGAAAAGAAAATAAAGGTAATGTTCATCTAAAGCACATTGCATCATTTTTTGTTCTCCTTGTGAGCATTTTTCTCTTCCCAGCCTCTTTGGCAGAAGTTTTAAAACATCACTTTGTAAACACACTGAAATTTATTCTTTGTGAAAGGTGACAGGTTAAAAAATTCACAGGATCTCCATGTTATCACTGAGTCCATTTCCAGCCTGCTTTTTCCATTCACAGGCATGTTGTGAAACAGTTAAAAATAAAATTAAAGCCATCTCTATTGTAGATCATTAACTTTTATTAAATTAGACTTGAATTATTTATGATGCGAACTGTTTGATCTATACTATATCTGTCATGGATGAGAAAATCTGGATGGCTGAAACGTTATCACTGTTTTAAAGAAATCAGAACTCTCTCCAAAGCGCAACAAACCCTCATGCTGTTTGAGTGTTAAGACTTCTGTGCTAAATACCGAGAGGAGTCTGTGTTGTTTCTCAGATCTGGGTTCTGTGTTTGGATTGCTGAATTAGGTGCAAAATAATTGGCACAAAATAAAATTGAGTGTACATCTGAAGAGCCTCCTGCTTACATTTTACAAGATTAGTTAGTGTATCTGGAAAAAAATATGAAATAATATTTTTTTCCACTTCTGATGAAGACCATTTCTTGAAAACAAATACCTTCTTGTGATTCACAAATTCAGCTATGTAATCATACACCTGTAATAGGTCAAGTGCAGGCCAGAATATGCACTTAATAAAATTCAAATATCATATCATTACATAAAAGTTAATTATATGATTTAGAAATTAGTCTAATTTTATTATGTCATTTCAAGATGTGGTGAAAGGAAACAATATCGTCAAAATCACTTACACAATGGTATAAACGCTTGGGTAAGCCCTTGTATCATTAAATATAATGTGGAATAAATATGATTACCCATGAGATAAGCTTCATGCATTTCATTAGTTTGAGGTAAACAAATTCAATACACGGCGTGAGAAACTAATATGCTTAAATTTATTATTTTCATACTATATCACCGTCCCAGACAGTTCATCCCCATCAAGGTGAAATCCTGTTCTTGGGGAAATCTGTCTCCCATGGGAGTTAACCACCGACCTCCTGTGTCCAGCCCTTAACATATGGCCCCATCCCCCTAAAGCCCGTTCTGAACACCAAACACTGGTCAGTCCAACGCCACATCCATCTATATCCTAATGCAGTCCCAGTGAGTGTACAGCCTCTGCAAAAGCACAGCCTTAGCCAGGACACACACATGATTGAAAACATCTATTTCAAAACTCAGAGCACACAGAGAAACTTTCAAACCCTAATCTACACAAATGGTCAATAAAGCCTGCTTGCAGAGAAGTAGTGTCTGCAGCTCAAAAGCTCATTCTCGCAGGGACTGGCACTCCGACCCCCGGATGCTGACCATGAGCTCAGCGTTAGGAAGGGCGCAGAAGCTGTGACACAGCAATTTCTAGACACAGAGAGGGATCTGTGGGAAGCTAGCAGTTGTAAAGCTGCAAATCTTTTCCTGAGAATCATTCTTTTCTTGTGGGAAACTGGCTCACCCACAGATTATGCCATACTTAGAAGAAAGGAATATTAAAGTGGATTAATTACAAAAGACAGTTTTGGGGGTGGGATGAAATATGCTCTAATTTACTGAAGGTTCAACTTAAAAGTCACAGAAGATTGTTCAAAGTTAAGTCCCCTTTAGCTGGCTCACTTGATTTTTTTTTTTTTGTTACAGTTACCTATTTAATAATGCATCTATGCATATATCACCCTTATTATTAATAGTAAATGTGCATTTCAACATGTCAAGTTTTCCTAGCCCCACTTTTGAATATTTTTTTTTAAATATAAAAAAGCAAAGGCATTTCCTAGGGCACATGCTGCCAGACACCCAGCATTTATCTTATCTTAGTTGATGACTTTCCTTTTATCCTGAAATGATTTGACAATGACTCTATGATTTCCTGTACAAATTACCCTTTGAAAGTGGCAGTGGCGCTTGGCAGCGATCTTCACTTAATTACTGAGTGGATTATTAGCATACGGCTTTTTTTTCACCCCTTCATTTCTTTATATCTTCTAGATTGCGCTGACAGTTCCCTTTCATTGCGTGCTTTAACTCACTGAATACTAAACATTATGCAGATTGCAGCTGAGAAGTACCCAGTCTACTCCAGCCCTCTTCCCCCACTGTCTGTGCTCTGCATCAGCCCTCCTTGAAGGAGAGTAATTTGTAGGTCAGAAATCAATAGCGTGTCTGGGAAGCGCATTTGTGGGTTCTTTGCTTTAGACTGAGCATAAATTAATGTTTTAAATGAGAGCTCATTTTAGAAGGTAGCGAGCTGCATTCCTTCTTTTTGTTTCGTTTCTCTTGAAATAGTCTTCTCTATTAGATGTGGGAGTTTATTTGTTTATCTTTTTTTTTTTTTAAATTCATCATGCTAACTGTCCATCAGGTAGCAGTGATTCTATAGCTAAAATAACAATATTTTTTCCTCCAGCCAACACCTCAGCAGAAGATGCCGTTAAGCTGAAGTCCTTTGTCAAACATACATTGTTATTTGTAATTTGTAGGTACAAGACAAATGTGAATGACAAGTCACAAAAAGTTTCGTCTTCACTTTCTCCCTCAGAGGACTCTTCAGAGGCTTGGACATGGAGTATACATGCATACATATCAGGATTCTTCAAGCCACCTCAGCTTTGTACTGTTCATCTGCTGGCTGAAGTAAGTCCACACTGCACTTCACAGTGCAGTCCAAGCTGCTTGTCCTCCTGGGTGCCTTCCCTGGTCTCAGTTATATTCCAATGAAGAAACATAGATTTTTTTTCTGGTTCTTCTGATACCTTGGCTGTGAAAGCAGGTAATGCTGGAGCCACGCAGTTGAGCATTCATAGATGTATTTGATCTGTTAGACAAAACTGACTTCATTCACTGTCATGAAAAGTTGGGATTTGAAAAAAAAAAAGTCATGCCAAAATAAGATGAAAAGCTAGTTTCCTCTCAAATCGAAATTCAGATATTAAACATAGTCAATTCAATATATAAGAATACTTATTTATCTGGTAGATATGAGATTTACAAACTCTACTCTCTAGAAACCTCAACAGATCGAGCTGTCAAAAGCCCAGGGAAGCCACATTGGTAAACAACAAATAAACCCCAAAGTTTAGAGACCAAATAGCACATTTTTTCCTCACTCTGTTGGAATCTTTGTAAAAAAAAAAAGGAATATACCTATCAAATATTTCTATTTCAGTAAATCTGTATTTTCAGAGGCAAAGGCTGCTTACTGAAAACATCCATCACTACTTTGAAATCTGATGTCTTTCAGATTCACTCTCTTTAAAGTCATTTAAAATCAGTTAGTCAAGCCTCTACAGTTAGCAAAGCTACCTGGTCTTCTTGTAGGCCAGCTTAGCAATGCCCGTTCCTCTGCCTGTCATGTTCCCTACACGGTTCATACATGCTCCTTTTCCAGTCCATAATCTCTACACATGGTCAACACTGGTTTACTCTAGCAGTCTAGCCTGGATATAATACCTTTTAAATTATGGTACTCAACAGACTTTGGAATACAGCTACGGTGTCTGTTCACATGGTGGCCCATGTGTTTGGGTATGTTCTACCCTGGACCAGAGTGATCCTTGGAGCTCCCCGAGGCCTTTGTAGGTCTTTAAACCTATACAGCCACTGAAACCCCACAGACATTGCAAGACAAGTGCTACATCTCAGAAACGTCAGGGCAGGACTGTGCTAGGAGATCTCTGCTCTCTTTAGTTTAGGTGCCGAGCAGAGCAGAGCTTCAGCAGTGTGCCAAGACCTCAGGGGAAGCAGGGCAAATAATTGGGTGTTTAACCTACATTGCCATTCATCCTGTTGTACCCGGACCCTAATGCTACCCAGGCTCCTCAGCTTAAAGGTAGCTGGGATGGGTTCCCAGTGCACTGCCAGCACCACAACGGGCTGGGTACAGAAAGAGCTCTGCTGTCTCTCTCCAGGGAAAAAGGTGCCCCTTAGGAACACAGCAGCTCACACTTTGCTCAGCAGTGTGACTGCGTTCCTAACGGGAAGGGAGGAGCTGGAAAACCTGCAACCCAGTTAACTCTGCAATAAAATTACACCTTTGCAACAGTGATTTGTAAGCCTTTTGGACCCTCTCGGAGTTTCCTAATGGCCACCACATTTTCTCACATCATTTGGCAGGCTTATCTGCCACCTTTTAGTTAAATATGCTGTGAAGGCAATGTGAAAACTACAGTGTAAAGTTGTGCAGTAAATGGTAGGCACTTTACCATAATCCAGTGGGTGAACCACATTTTGAGAGTCACTGCCTTACTGCATACTCCACAACAGATTTTAAACCTTACATAAAAAGTAAGCCAGGCCCTGAAGGTCTTTTAGCTCAGGTTTTGGTTTAAGGGAACAGAGTTGCCAACACACTGGAAAAATCACAAGGTAAAATCACAAGATATTAGAAAAGTAGTACATATATGTTTCTCTTTTAATTCTGGGTTTGGAAGTTGTTAGGGAATGTGTTTCAAGCTTTTGTGTAAGTATGATGACCAGATTTTAATTTTTTTAAATGAAAGCTGATATTCTAAAGCAATTGGCTTGACTCAAGCACTTTAAGAAAAGCACACATTTGCTTGAGATTTACAAGACAGTAATGGCACTTGTCAGGACAGTGTGCTAGTACAGCATGGTCTGTCAAAAAGCTAGACCAGTGAGACCCCACTGAAAGGTTACAAAACCTCTGTATGCCTGTGCATTTGCCAAACATGTTGTCTTTCTTTGCCCATACCTGGTATCTGTCTCCAGAGGCTTTTGAACAATTTGCTACAGGCTATCACGCATCAGTGTAAACAGAGCAGTGTCTTGGGCAGATTTTAATTTCTAGCACTTGCTGAAACAGCTGTACCTTTAAAACATCGTGCATTTCCAGCACTGCAGTTGTCATGACAAGATCCTCTAGATAGAAAGCACACTCCTGGGCTTTAGCCCAAAGCTACAAAGGGTTTGCTTTAAGCAACACAAACCTTTTGAGGACATGTTAGGATAAATTGGGTCCTGAATTACCTTTTCCTTTACCTCTTAGTCTCAGCTGGCTCTTTTCTCTCACAGGGCAAACTCACTTTAACCTTTCCCATCTTAAAACAGAAACAAGGTGAAGAACCTATCCATAGCCTTATAGGCCTCTTCAGTTGTGTACCCAGACTCTTCTATGCAGCATCCGAGTTTGCTATGTCCCTGGCCCAAGACTGCTGATGACAGCTCCCACCAGCTCCATCTGGTACATCCACATCCCAGGTATTCCTGTCCCTCTGAAAGCCTGAAATCTTGGCTTCCCTCAGTGTTCATCACTCCTCAGTTGTCCTCATGTGCAGTCAATGGAGGCTCTGTATCAGTGGAGATTTGTGCATTTTTTCTGAAAGTAGTGGAGTTTTCCCTCCTCTTTACTTTTTAGGACTCCAGTAATTTCATCGATAAACTCAGGCTGAACCCCTACTTTATGCAGATCACTAACAAATCTTTACCTCCGCTTTAGGACTGGGCAGATAGATGGAGACACCTTTCTACATTAGGCCTATTCCAAATCAAAACCCAAGAGTGGTCAAGCATGGTTGTGCAGAAGCCAACCCCCACCTTTGTGCTGCTGCTATTGTCTCATTTTCTTCTCAAGAGGGGCTATAAACCTCCCACTCCAGTTCTCATTTTTCTTCTCAGTCCACTCATTCTATTTTCTGAAACTCGAGTACATAAATAACTAGGGTTTGGATTGTCACTACATATGGGCTTTTCCTCTAAGGAGTTTTGGTAAAGCAGCTTCAGTGGCTCTCGGTGCCCATTCATGTGCCTTTCATGTGCTGTATGTGCTTCCCTGCCTTACAAGTGCATTGCAATGAGCCAGAACTACCTTATAAGCAAGCCCACTCTAGAAGCAGCACAAAGCCTGGGCTAGTTTAGCCTGCTGGGTCTCACTCAGAGTTAACTCCAGGCTCCCTGTACAATGCTGGTCTGTGCAGGGCAAGCATGCCTTTGAACATGACTTTCCTATCTGTTTTTGCTCACCTTAAGCACTGCAGAATCTCATGCCTTTTCTTCAGGGAAGAAGAAAGAGCTCTTGTTACGATGAATGTGAAAACTTCTGAGTGGCACATGTGTCAGTTCCCTGGTACGTGATGGCTGGTTATTTTGAGAGTTGAAGTTAAAATGCTAGAATATCTCACCTATTAAAAGAAGACTGCAATTATTGCTATTTCTTTAGCAGAGATAAATTAGGAATATTTTCAGTGTCACATGTCATTGTGTAAATTAACAAATGAGCTTGGACCTCACCATTCTCCATTAAAATCTCACTGTGGTTCATAAACCAGTGAAGCACCCCTTCCCCCAGGTCGTTCTGTGGGCTAGTCAGGCAGGGAGAGTCCCGCAGAGCTGAGTGACTGTGCTTTTCCTTTCCTCTGGCTTATGCAAGAGTCAAACAAGTCAACCTGTGATACTGTCTTGTGTTACAGTAAGAGCAAACTGCTGAATGGGGTGTTTCTGTGAAACACTGAGCAAGGAATCCTGTCAGAATGAAAAAGACACTTTAGCTCCTTTGTTGGCTCTAGTTGGCTTTGCAGTCACAAGAAATCATCCCAGCTACTTCTGCTGGCTTCTTGCTACATCCTGAAAGACTCAATACATACCTTTACAGTGGCATTGCGTACAGCTTCTCTGGTGGCTTCCTAGAAAGTGAGGGTCAGAAACACTCTGCTGCTGCTATAACATGAGGGTAGAGAAGTTGCTCA
Organism: Pedionomus torquatus; assembly: GCA_013398155.1. NCBI lineage: Eukaryota > Metazoa > Chordata > Aves > Charadriiformes > Pedionomidae > Pedionomus > Pedionomus torquatus. Next base: position 62,221 of record VZRU01012323.1, read on the forward strand.
GGGTCTAAAGAGACTTGATCTCTGATAGATTTGCTCCAAAATTCAGGTCCAGTTCTATCAGAACATTTAAAAAATCTCCCTGGAATGCCACAGAGCTGGTTTTTAAACAGCTTAGCAGGTACCATATGCATCAATTACACTTTTATTGAGTGATGCTTGCTAGCACTGCTGAATTTGGATTGGCTACCATCTGTTTAGAAGCCTGGAAAAAAAACTTGCTATCGCCTGAGATACCATTGCAGGTTAGCAGCTTCTGTGATGTTCTTTAGAACCTGCCTTTAAATAACCTGGAAACAAAGGCTGAAATAGCAGCACTCTACCTGAAAAATGTATCCTTAACCTGAAAGGGTATTATTGCAGGGATGAAGTGATAATGCAATCAGGGATGAATATTTTAAATGTGAATATTTTTTAATTATTATAATTTTAAACATAAAATATACAACAAGATCGTGGAGGTTTCTTACACCTCTAGGAAAATGTCAGTATAAGACATCAGACCCAAGTTTTAGGCTAAAAGGGAAAGGCTTCCAACCTGGGGAGTATGAGTCCGACTGCCTAAATGAGGAGTCAGGTAAATGAGTATGAATAAGAAATGACTTTTCAGAAAACTGTATACAGGGCATAAAAACAACTTTTTGGCAGAGAAGAACTGCTGAAGCAAAGAATTTCTTGTATTCTGCATTCTCCTCTGTGGATCTCACCTTTTTTTTGCTTCCTAGTCTTTTGGCCTATATGCAGTTGTTTGGCATATGTCATTTCTGTAGCTGTAAATATGAAAATAGATAATAAAAGGGCATTTATGAGACAGAACACTTTACACATGAAGCCAGCTTCAGAAATTGAACAAATGATTCTGAAGGAGACCTTGATGGAGTAGACTCACCCTGCTTTTGGACTTCTATGTGTGAAGACAAATTACCTTGACCTGATTGCAGCAGAAACCTATTTATTACATTTTTGTGGACTTTTTTCAGTTATCCAAAAGGACTGCAAATAGTTGCCGAGAACTGTGTAAATGTCCATACACCAAGACTGAGGTACGCTAACTTTGGAAAGTTCCCTGCAATTATTATTTTCTTGGTTATATGACACAGGCATGAGGGCTTATAGAACACTTAACATGAATGGTAATATAGCTTCATTTTTTTGAGCTAGACATACCTTTTCCAAAAATCACTTTGAATAAAAAACCTGGACAATGTGAGGAATTCAAGCATGATTCTCTTTTGGTAGTTTCCACAGCTAAACGGAGGATTTCCAATACAGTGTTTATCTGTCTCATGGATTTTATTCCAGTAGAGAATTCAGGTGAGCTCTGAGCTCTCCATCCCATATACACTCTTCCAAGGGTATCATTGAATTTCCTGCTGTGCTGTTTTCTAGCTCTAGCATCACAGATGTAAGATGAGTTGAAGTGCTTGCCCTGACCTGCTCTCAAAGCCCATGGTCATGTAATTCTTTGGCCTGTTTTGTCTTTTCTGTGCCAAGGCTGTGACACGTGGTGGGAGGGGAACACTGTCAGCTGGTGGTTCCAGAGGTGAGATATCCTACTACAAGACTTCCAGTGTAAATATTTGCATATACAAAGATCAAAATCACGGGTCTTTGGTATTTACATAAGTAAATGTTGACAGTCACTCATGTAAAGCACACATGTAAAGGTGTAAGCATAACCAAAGCAAATTTATTTGTAAATGTGATTGAATTTACATGTGCATTCTGAGGAAGCAGGGGGAGGGTGTTTGTTTTTGCTTTTCTGACTGTTTGCTTTGGCAGAACTTGTGCCATCTCCAACCTTTCTTCATATTATTTTTGCTTGGTTTCTTTAGTGTTTGCCTGAGGTATCTTTGCAGTGGCCAAGATTATTTTAAGGTCTTTGTGACAGCAGCATTCTTTGCAAAAATCTGGTTTGCCTTCTGGGGGGAAAAAAAAAAACAACAAACCACCATCCAAACAAACCTTTGTTATGTAAAGCAGTTACAAGAAAAGAGATAAATAGAAAGAAACAGATAATAAAACAGAAAGTGATTCTCCCTGACCCCACCTGGAGTACTGTGTCCAGCTCTGGAGTCCTCAACAGAGAAAGGACATGGACCTGTTGGAACAGGTCCAGCAGAGGGCCACAAAGATGATTAGAGGGATGGAGCAGCTCTCCTATGAGGACAGGCTGAGAGAGCTGTGGGTGTTCAGCCTGATGAAAAGAAGGCTCTGGGGAGACCTTTTAGCAGCCTTCCAGTATCTGAAGGGAGCCTACAGGAGAGCAGGAGAGGGACCCTTTGTCAGGAAGCGTAGTGAGAGGACAAGGGGTTTCAAATTGGAAGGAGGGAGATTTAGATGAGATACTAGGAAGAAATTCTTTACTGTGAGGTTGGTGAGGCACTGGAACAGAGAAGTTGTGGATGCCCCATCTCTGAAAGTGTTTAAGGCCAGGCTTGATGGGGCTTTGAGCAACCTGGTCTAGTGAGAAGTGTCCCTGCCCATGGCAGGGGGGTTGGAACTCAGTGATCTTTAAGGTCTCTTCCAACTCTAACTATTCTATGATTCTATAAAAGTGCTTCTGAGTCTGTCAGTACTGCACTCTTTTCCTAATTAGAGCCCCAAATGATGATAAATTGATGAAATAAAAGCAAGTCGAAAAAGTAAAAATGTTACAAGGCACTAACTTGCCCTGCCTGAGGTGTTGATCTTTGGAAGTTAGGACAGAAAGCAACTTCAACTATTTGAGGCTGGACTTTCAGCACGTTCAGAAAATTCCAGCTTCTTTCAATCAGAATATCAGACTCTCACAGAAATGGAGGCATATCCAAAATATTTGTGAACTGTCTTGGTATGTCATGCTTAGTATTGCAGATAGATGTTCCTTATCAATTTGTGGTGACAGCAGTGGCAGCATTGCACCACACTTCTAGTGATATTTTAACTTGAGGTGTCCTGTATTTCATAAATTATGCTATTTGGAATTATTTATGCTTCCAGTACTTCCAGATCCTGAAGTCATTACATGCTATTCAAACTGAGATGACCAGAATCAGTTATGTGATTGAATACGTTTATCAAATCTGTACTGTATTCTGTGGGTTTGCTTTCTTCTGGGAGAATGTAGGCTCTAGATGGAGAGGAAATTTGTCTTAAGACTGCCCTCCCTTGCTATTGTATGAGCACCGCTGCAAGAGAAATACAGTGCTTTATATCACTGGACGTATAAAAAAGCCCCCAAAAACAAGTAAAAACCAAAAGGCTGAGTTTTTATATGAGCAAAGAAGATATTTTAATGCAGATAAGTAACAAGCAGTGCTGGGTGTTCTGCTGAGTAAAGCTAAAACTCCTCAGCTAGAACATTGTATTACCAGATACAGAATAGAAAGGAAAGGAGGTGCAGGCAGACATGGTCCTGCACAAGCCTGACTGTAGGTACCCGTGCCCGCCTAGCAGAAACTTAACTTGCCACGCAGGCAGGGTTGCAGAGTAGCACTCAGCCTCCGACTTGTCTGGGTGTAAAGCTGTGGTTTTCCAGCTTTAAGTGTATTATCAATGTCTCTGCCTGCAGGTCAGCTCCTGTGGAAGGGCAGTAGTTCACGACTTGATGCTGAGACTTTGGAAATCAGAAAGTATTTTTGTGAGGGAATGAATGTTAGTAGCAGGAATCAGGACAAGGCAGCATTGCCAGCCCAGGCCTGTGCTCCTTGGTATGTGCAGGAGGTTGGCAGCATCCCCACATCAGCTCCAAAACTCAGACAAATGCAAGGTGTGAATTGCACTGGTCCAACAGCAGGAGGAAGCCTGTTGTTATGCAGTTCTGCAGTTCCAAAGCCTTAGGCAAGGTCAAGTAGAGTCTAAGGCAACTCCTACAACAGTTTAGGTTTTGGGGAAGGGGGGCATCCACAGGTAATAGTTTCAATAAGTGCACTTTGTTTGGTCTGTCATATTCAGCATACAACTTAATTCTGTAACTGTGGCACTCAGGTCTCTGAAAAAAGCATTAATTTAATGTGGTTGTAAACCTCTGAGACCAGTTAAGCTGTTGCCTGTGCTATATTAAAGAGTAAGCATTAATTGTTAGGAGCAAAGCGCTGATCATCAGACCTCATGAGGAGCAACCGTGTGCTTACTGTAATCCTTCGGCTCTGCACCAGCTCCTGTGAAGCACCTTCCCCCTGTGACTCTGCTGAGCGATGCGCCTGGTCAAGGGGCTTCAGGCTTCAGCTACGTGTTAAAGGGATGTCATCGTTACAAGGCCCAATTCAGAGCCCCTGAGAGAGGAGCTTTGAAATGTGATTCATTGTTTGAGACTGGGTTGGTATTACTGGATGGCAGTTCATACCAGCAACAGGAAATTATTCGGAGGGAAAAGTGCCAAGGGAAAAAGTTTGGAATCCACTTTAATAAGGGACTAACACTATTTATAAGCACAGGGGGATATACAATTAAATCTTAAATGAAATATTAGCTGCAACTGCAACTACAAATGAACCATTGATTCCTTAGACAACCATACAGTGCTTCAGATCTCCTAAATGCTCCACCAGGTACTGGATTTTAGCTACATTATTACTGATTTAGGTTCAGTTTTTCTCCTCAAGTATTTTGTGGAGCTGAAGTTTTGCTCTTTGGTCCCCTACCCCCACCTCATATAGTCCCCAATTTCAGAAAGCAGGCAAACCTAATCCAATAAGCCACTACTGACTTTATTGTGATAAAAAAGGGATGCAAGACAAAAATATTGATAAATCAAATCAAAATTATGTAACAACCTTTAAGAAAGGTCAAAATTAAAAGAAAATAGATCTTCTTCAATATCTTTATTTTTTAAAATTGTCTCATGGAAGTCAGCACACAGAGTGAGAAATCGCAGAGGTCAAGCTCTACAAGCAGCAGCTGAATTTGCAGAAGGATGGTTGTGTTTTCTCAGTGCTAGGCTCTTCGGTTCAAATGTTGGCACCAAAGGCAGTCTCCTGCTTTTCCCCTGTGCTCATCATTCGGTGCCTCCTGCTAAAATACACCCTGCAACCACCAGCTGAGCAGTCCCTGGCTCTTCCAGTCACATCTCCGTTGCATTGTGCTGCAAGAGCACAGGCGCACGGCGTGACACACGTATTCAGGATCTATTAAGGGCTTTCATTACACAGTCTGTCAATTCTGGATTTTATTACACTGTCTTTATTTATCTCACTGTTTCATATAACAGATTTGTCTAAGTGGGCAAAATTGATTTTACCAGACTAACTTTGAACCGATCGTGTTCCTCGCTCCAGCCAAACACATTATCAGGAGGCCAGAACAAAATAAACTGTAACCATAGGAGAGGACAAGCTTCCTGAAGGATCTATTTATTTCACTGTACTATCCTACCACTGTCTACATATTATTTTAAGTAACTTTATTAAGGCCAAAGTAAAAGCATATTAAGTTTCTTGCTGAAAGATCATGAAGACAGAATAAGTAAAAGCTATATTTTAATTGATAATAACATGGACATAAAACTAACTTTTGCTTATTGATAGCTTGAGAGTGAAGATTATTTAGGATCTGAGCAAGTACAGTTAGTACACACACACCTGAGTAGACTTTTTTTATTGCAGATGGGAAGAAGTTTGATCCTGAAGTTTTTAGCTCCCCTACTACCCTGCTGCCTGCTCTATGAGCAGCCTTTTTCTTAGCCAGTGAAACAAAACCACTCTTTCTATATTAGTGAGAAGGAATCAGTGAGAAGAAAAACTAAGTAGAATACTGGCTGTTTACTTCTCTTAAGAAAGAAGAGATAAGGAAAAAAAATTAGAAAAAGAAAAAAAAAAGGCCAATAACTGGGAATTATAGGAGCTTTTCCCTCAGCTTTCACAGAGGCTTCAAAGAAATAAGCCCACTCATGTTGTATTGACAACATTCATGGGTGTTCTATAACCAGCTGGGGAAAGGAAACAAGGGAATTGAAAAAAACGTGCATTTTTAGAGAAGATAAAATAACACAGCAGAGAAGTCAGGATAAATGCTCATGCCCTGGAGGTGTGGGTGTAGAAGAAGAATAGTCAGGGAGAACCACCTAGGAAGACCCAACAGGTTTAAAAACATATATGTCTTTCATGAGAGCATTTTCCTCCGGAGAGCATAGGCTTCTGAGATTTCATAGACAAGATCTTTTCCTCTGCACCTAGAGATGTACATGTAGCCCTCTCCAAGTGGGAATTAATAGCAGGTCTGGATCATCCCCTGTGATTTTGACCATACCTGTCAGACTGACAAGTGACATGTAAATATAAAATGAGCATGGGTTTAGTGCCGTTTTCCCCAAAAGATCTTCCTTATGTTTATAATAAATTTAGTGTAGATGACACAACAGTTGCTTATCACAGAAACTTTACCAAATGGAATCAAAGAACTTCAGACTGATGAAGAAAGTGTTCTGTGTTGAGGACAAAAGGGAAATTATTTCAACAGCTGTTTTAATTCTTTATTTTATTTTAAATTAATTAGTTCTGTATGCACATATTTTATGGATTACATATATACACGTACAAGATATATATGTATCTTTCTATATACATATATAGATACATGAATGCATACATGCAGTACATGCATGTATGAAAGCATTTTGTGTTTCCTAAAGATGGGAGTTATACAGCAAGATCTGGGTCCCAATTTGACTATATGAGCTTTCCATATCTAGTAACATGTTCCTTGTATTAAACATTATATATGTATTAAACCCGTTTGAGTTTTGAATTCATGAATCTTGTAATTTAAAACAAAACAAAACAAGATTAAATTATGACCACGGAAATTAGAACATAAACCTTTATTGCTAGTTCTGTATTTGTTATAAGAAGGCAAAACATTATTTTGTGTTTCAAAAATCAATCATACAATGTCTGTTTTGATGCTCTCCTTTTGCATCTGAGTTTCTAGTCATCCTTTAATTTTATTATAAAAATAGATAAATCCAACTACAGGAAAACTTGCTTGGATTATAGCCTTGCTCCCAAAAGCCATGACTTCACAGATAAATCAGCTTTGTTTTTCTTGAACTACTCTATGGATAGGAGTCTTTAAAGCCTCTTTCACTAGCCATTAAGGTCAATGAACAACTGCTAGGGGTTCTAATGTATTTGAGTTTGACCAATGTGCAAGTAAAAGGAAAGCCATAGTGATTATTTATTTTACAATGTGGGTGCCAACGAGTCACTCTCTTGAAATCTGTTTCTTCTCAAACCTAAATAAAAGATAGCAAACACTTGTTGATGAACACAGTCTTTATGCAAGAAACTGTGATAACTGAAGCATTTTATGTTCCTAACACATGATAAACATATATATTTAACAATTCACTACATTTTATCTTGATAGGGAGCTTTACTGGGAGGAATTAGCAAGAATTATAATTCTTACAGCAGCTCAAATTATGTGATAAACTAACAACGTCTTGCAGTCCTGATAAAACTAATATTAAGCAGTTGAGATGATGACTACTAGCACCAAATGGCTCTAAAACATTTGCCTTTATATGGGGCATCAATTAGAACAGCTTTCTTGAATTAAAAGGCAAAGATAATATGCACTATAGTGACAGGAATTACATGCATCAAGGGGGCTCAGTGATGGGGGGGTTACTGGTTTCTCACTTCTTTACCTTGATAAAGCAAAATCCACAGCTCACACTGGACAAACTCTATACAAAATTTCCTGTGGTGGCTGGACCACACCAGGAAGCTTCCAGCCCTCCAAAATGAAGTTGTCCTTTTCTTTTCCCGCACCCCAGTGGTCCCCAGGAAGACAGAGGAGAGGTGGTAGATGCTGTTTGACTGCCAGCCCCGGGGCTGCATGCTTTTCATTCACAAACCTCTTTATGGACTGAGCTCTACGGGGCAGCCTTATCATGTTCTCCGAGGTATGAGCTGGAGAGCAGCCAAGTCTGTGATCAGAGGCAATCTTATTAGCCCAGCGCTGGGCCTGGAAAAAGCCAGAGAAGTATTCCAGAAAGGAGCCGCGGCCCTTGAGCAAAACCACAAAACCAGGCAGTGGCTGAAAAGTTGGCAAAATAATTAATTAAGGCTGTCACTAAGCCCAGGTTTCATGCAGAGAGAGCACTGCAAACCCTCAGTGGGAATTGAGGGCCCCAGCCCTGGAGCTGGCAAGTTCCCCCAGCCAGGGATGCCCCCAGCATCAGCTGGGGACGGGCAGTTCTTGGACAGCTGGAGGAGTGTCTCTGGTGTGGGGGCAGTTCTGGGAACAAGGCACACAAGGAAAAACAGGGTGCTTCCCGTTACTGTATATAAAGGAGTTGAAAGTTTGGCTATTCAAAGCTTTTCTTCATAAAATATGTAATATCAGCTACTTTTTCATGATTCCTGGACTTTATGACTCCATATACATATATTGCTACACAAGTAGGAGTAAAGGAACCACTATTTGATGCCCAGATTTGAAACCCTCTTCAGTCTCATTATTAAAGGAAACGATCCTTGTTTTTCCTCAGAAAGGGACTTTCCTACTTTTCCTGAAATGCAGTTTATCAAGAAGTCAGACCACACACAGCCAGACATTGGTTGTAGCCCTCTACTTCTCTGAAAGAAAACTGAGATGACACTCCCAGCACACAGCATATGCTGCTATCACTGATCTCTCATTGCTTTTGGACACATCCTTATGACAATGAATGGCAGCCACACCACGTTTTTCACAAATAGCTTTAAGCCTTGGAAAGTTGGGGGGAAAAATACTAAAAATATCTTTTAAAGAAAAAATGGAGTAAAAAGCATATTTTTCATGGGATAGGCTTGTCTCTGATAATTGTCAGGTTTGATCAGCTACCCCTTTTTCAACAGCTGAGGACCAATAGGTCTGCTTCTCATTAAAAAAAAAAAAAAAAAAAAAANAAAGACTTCTTAAAACACCGATAAGAACTGTTCCTCAAAATAGTTTGCTGAAAACTCCTCGTGACGAGCTGCTTTAGTCTTCCTTCATTACCCATTAACTGGACAATAGCTCCAACCATTACCTTGCCATACTATTTACTTTCCTAAATCAAGTTATTTCCTCTTCCCATCAGCTGGTTAACTGCTTTAGGGCTGCAGTTACTTCTGTGTCTTCCTTCTTTGCAAAGTATATTCTAAAAGTCAAGTTAATCCTTACTTATTTCCTCAGGTCCGCTGCAAAACTATTGCAATTTAGAATGATCACACTCTAACACACCATTTCTCAGTAGTTCTTTGTATATGTTTTATATATAAAAAAAAAACCCAACCCACATTACAACTTAACTCAAGTATGTAAATTAAAATTGTCACTGCAAAACTAAAAACGTGCATATGCATTTTAAATGTACGATATATGTGGGGTTTTAAAATTAAATAGAAATGAAACTTGTGAGTTTTTTGACTTAAATTCCTAATCAATTGTTTCTCCTTTTTCTAGTTGAGTTGCAATAATGTAGACACACTCAGGTTGTAATTCACAGATGAGAATTAGAGTTTTGCAACAGTTTTGCAAATAGCATTACGATGTTGGAAAACGTTTGTGCACAGAGATCTGAATCCCCAATTCTTTAAAATGAGGAAATATCGAATCATCTGTGTGTTAGAGTAAGCCTAAAGATATGTTGACAAAGTGAAGAATCAAAAACTAGGAAACTACAGTTTGGGAACCAGGTGCAGCTATCATCTTAATTTATGATATCCTTGTTTTCATAATTATTTCAATTGTTTGAGAGGTGCTTTTCAGCATTTTTAGGTTAAGAAAGCTCCAGGGGGGACAAAGCACAATTTTTTATTTATGTAATTTATTTTAAAAAGTATTTTACATTCTAAGCAAGTGCTAAAACATCATTGATGAATACCCTACACTTACTGGAAATACATTTGATGGGTAAAGAAATTAGACTTCCTCTGCCTTTGGTACTTGCCCTCACAACTGTTCCCAAGAACGATAAAGGATACTGGTAAGACTGCAGGAAGCTGTGGTTAGAAATCAAAAATATAAATCGGCACTTCATGCAGACATTATTTTGATGCTTTCTAACCTGAGAGAAATATTTCATTTAGGGGTTAGAAAAGCAGTAGAAGCATTTGGAAAGAGTTCAGACTTTAAGATAAATTACACTAAATCAGTTGCATAGAAATATAGCTACCAACCTGTCGTAGGAAGAACAAAAGCAATTACAACCTCCCTATTGATTTAAACAGGCTCATTACTCATTGAAATACCTGGAAGAAATATATTGCACCAACCAATCCAGACAAATTGTCTGGATTTAGTTATTTTCACATAAAAGCATTTTTTTTAAAGGTGGAGCAAAGTTCTTATTTAGTGAGAATAAAAAGAGTTCATATTAGTAAGAAGTTGTTTGACAAAAAAGAAGCAGAAACATTTGTTTCAAAATTTGTCTTGGTATTTGAAAAATACTGATTTTGTTATCACTGTTATAAAATCCTAAGAAAAGTGAGGATTATTTTCTACTATATGCACGTGGGTAAACATTTTGCACTCTGCACAATGTTAATCCATTTGGTCTTAAATCTAAAAACATCTAAACCAGATTTTTAAATTGCACAGGTATTTATCTTTGCATAGTTAGGTTTGAACTGTGTGATAAATACTTAATCACAAAGATACTATGTGCTTAACTTTAACATACATTTTAAATACTAAGTAAAAGGTAGCAAGAGCAAATATATATATATATATATGTATATATGCATGCATGTGGGTATTCGTGTCTACGTATATTTACATCACAAGTTTATTTCAAATTCTATATTAAGCAGAACCTCATCCTGGCAGGAGAGGGAGAAGAAAAACCTGATATCACACATCAACAGGAACAGAGGCTACGCCTGCAACAGACTAAGTAGAAATCCCGCAAATAGATAGCCATTGTCTCCCTGATGAGCCATATCTACCCAACAACCCAACTTCCATCTCCATTATCAGTTATTGAACAGATGGCTGTTCACAGGACCGGGTGAATAATGCAAACCAGTGTTTGAGAACATTGGTTCAAAGTCTGAACGGCTGTTTGATTCAGGCTTGTTCATCCACTTGTTATTCAGTGTTCACAAACATTCATGCTGAATGGGTTTCTCTTCACATGGATGTTTGGAGAATGGGTCTTTTTCATACAAAACCCCATATTCATGTGCAAACAAGGGCATTTGTGTGTGAACAAGGGTGTTCCTTATTCACCGTTGGTTATTTGTGCTTCTCTACCATTATTCCCCTTTTCGAAGTGTTTGTTGTCCACTCAAGGTGCATGACCTAGGTGATCAAATACAAATCAAAAATAAGAGGAACAAGCAGTCAAATTAAGCAGTTCATCACGGTCTAAAAATAGTTCATCTATTAAATGTAACCTTTTCAAAGTAAAGACAACTTACAGATGAGGAGAAAAAGGACAATGCATGAATGACTATTCCCCCAAATCTATAAATGTCTGCCATCACTTCAGAGATTAGTGCATTTAGTGTAACCCAGTCACCTGAATGAGAAACCTCCAACCTGGTGTAAGATTGCAGCTCAACCGGTGGTCAGAGACAGCTGTGCCAGCCTAACAGATGCCAGTCGCCTTCATCCTCCCTTCTGCTGGAGCTAATCAGCAGAATGAATTGCCCGGGTTTGCCCGACCCGGAATGAGCGCTCACCCAGGCTAGCTCGGATCAGCTCCTGCTGCTATCCCAGACCCAGGTGGGAACCGACCCATGGTCCTGAACCCCTGGAGTGGTTGGCTGGCTCAGCTCAGGGATTGCAGCGCATTTGGATGATAACTTCTGACAGCTCAGGCTGTGTCCATCAGTTTTCTGATTATGACAATTATAAACTCTACAATAAAGTGAATATCTAGAATATCTGGATCGGTGTGTCTGTCTAGGTGCAAATACAGAATTGGCTTCTTACAGCAGCTCAGTTCTGGAGCCTTAAGTCACAGAAAATAGTATAAGTAATGATATCAATAATACCAATATTTTAAGTCATTCATTTAGCTATTTTTTTACCTTTTAGAGTTTATCAATGTTAATATTCTGAAATTAAGATTCCTTCTGTGAGCCTAACTGCTTTTGAGAGTACAGATGAGATCGTGTGTTACACTTGACTACCCTGGGCTCTGCTACTACTATATAATTATTTTTATTTTCTTCTTTTTTTTTTCAGTGCTTGAGAAGTAAGTGTAAATTTGGAATGAGTTCTTTGAACCTTATCTGAGAAAATATGCTAGATGTGAAAAGTCTGCTCTCACACCCAATACTACAAGACCACTAAGGTAATGCTCTTTATTATGTGGCTGTCAGTAATATAAGAGCTAATTATGAATTATTAAACAGTAGAACTAAAGCTACTGCAGATAGCAGTGAGCTATGAAATCTAGTCACTTCTGTAACCAGGGCTTGGTGAGTGTGTCTTTGTTGTGCCTACTGCATAAAAGCTGTGTGAATGATTGTCAGAAATTTAGTATTGCTCTGAACTGTAACCTTTTCATGGTGCCATCCATAACCAAGTGACCTGGTACAGCTCATTATAGTTAATGTAATGGATAATTTGCTTCTAATCGTATTCATCAGCAAATTAAACTCACTTTTCAGTTGGCAGTAAGAGAGAAGAATACAGCTGAGCAGGCTGAGTGAATAAAGTATGTTCTTCTGTACATTTCTTCACTCAAACTCACGAGTCTCTCACACGAGCAGAACTAGGATGAGATGACTCTTTACTATAGGAGAACACATTTTTTACACGTGTAGATTGAAGAGGTTTAACATTTTGCTATTATCTTTTTCTAAAGTAAGTGCAAGAAAACTGTTTTTTAACTTGTATTATTTGATTTCCTTTAAGGAAAGACCTCACCTTCATCAAATATTGTGTTCTGCTATTGCAAGTTAGTCACATAGATGAACAGATATACTGTTACAATACAGGCTGCACTGTATTATTAACATTTAGTTCCTAATATTACTTTATAATCTAAAAATAAGTATCTAGTACTTATAATTGCTTTGCAACATACATCAAGATCATAGGAAGTAGCACATGTATTGCTTAAAAATTACATTTCTAAAAAGAAAATATTCTCTCGGTGGAAGCAGCCTTTTAATTCTAAAGCTTCATGAGGTGACAAAGAAGCAACATTTTTGGTTTATTCAGGGTTTGGAGGTTTCTTTAATCCTTATATTAAATGCAGTCAAGGCATTGAAATTCAGTCAGAATTGTTCCCCATGTTTTGTTTTGAAAAGCAGGAAATATTTATATATATATTTTAAAATATTTATTACTGGCTTAGATTGACCAGTTTAGATACTTTATGCACCTTATGGCCTTACCACTGTCATATTCATTCTCTCTTATAAGATATTCTCACAATACAGCTTTTAAACTCCTGGAGCACAGCATCCCATAACTCAAGGCCTGCTCTTGTAATGACAGACACCAAAACACAGGTAATAAGAGGTTATCCCAGGTCTTAACACTTCACTGGCTACAGTAATTTATGTTGATATTAAATAACTGATGGACTCAGGAGGCCATCTCAGTTTACTCAACTTTAAAATACATACTGAAAAACAAAACAAAACCTAAGTTACAATATAAAGTATTTAGCAAGTAATATAAAAAGGAAATGGCCAAATCTATCCATTGTATGCAAAATGCATAGCTCCTTCCCCCCACATGCCATTATTTCAGCCTGCTTCCTTGTGTATGGCTCTGAATAGTGCCAGGATTCAAGTGCAGATCCAAGTATCATGAAGGAATATTTCCTGGCAGGCGCATCACATGAGCCAGATTTGGCTGTTGTTGATGCAGGCTCTGTGCATCGAGACCTGGAAGGTCACAGGAAAGAAGCAAATTAAAGGGAAGCTGAAGTGGTGCAAACTGGCCAGAGTTCTCATTACCACCCTGCCATCCTCAACAGACATCAAACAATATGCCAGCAGCATTGGCTGGGGGTGGTGGGGCTGCCCCACATAGGTGCACAATGATGTCTTCTGCCTTGGAGCCCATAAGAGATGACAAACTGTGGGGGTAGGCTCTGGCATAAGGCTGCTCTAGAGCAGTGCATGCTATGTCATCAAAATAGGGCATCTCTTTTTCCATGCCTCTGCTGAATGGGATAGATGAACCTAGAGGAATGTGCTTCAATATTCACTTGCTCAGAAGTGAATTCTAGGTGCAAGAATTCAAAGTCAATACTGCTCAGGTTCACAAATTTTAATTTATAAATGTAGTACTGACATTTATTGAGAAATGGTTTGGAGCTACAGCAAGGATGATTGAACAGGGATTGAACCTGCTTTAAATGCTGGGAAGTCTGAGCTACGCTTAATAAATGTTCATATCCTTCAGTGTTTCTTGCCAAAGGCAGAGAATACAAAGAAACTAATCTCAGGTATTTCTGACCAGCCCATACTACTCTTTACCACAGATCTGATAAATACCTCTCCTGAGGAGATTCACCATCCAGATTTTGATAAAATCAGAATGCTTATCCCAACGGAATTTCTAGTGCTGATAAAACTCTGCTGTTCACCAGCAAAGAAGCCCACGCAAGCAGGCAGAGCATGAACTGGGTGATCCATCACTAACAGGACACCTAACTACATCCCCTGAGTTTTTTAATTCTGTAGTCTCTTTCATTCTCCTTGCAGTATGCCTGTCTAAGGACGGAGTCTTCCTTCACCAAGCACGGACCTGAACCTTTGAAAAAACCATGTCCACTCCCTTTTTCCCACTACACCAGATCCAGCAGCTCTCCAGAGCTTGCATCAGTACTATTTGGGGGAAGTGAATAGACAGTTGAGCACTCAACGTTTTTGTATGTCATACTAGAGGCTATTTGCAAGCTGTTAGATGGCTAGTTAGGGCTAATATTCTTTTTCTGTAGTAGCTGAAGAATGGGCTGACTAGAGAATTTTCCATGCAGTACTTTGTCCTTCTGTTAAAGTGTTTGTGTTGAATTGAATGTTTCAATACTTGAAGTTAAGCATCTGCTCCAGTGCTTTCCTGCATGAGTGCCTGTATTTTCAGCTCCTGGACTTATTTGATTTCTGGTCAAGTCACTTAACACCCTTACGTTTCACTTTCTCCATCTGTGAAACGTGGAAAATTAAACTTAGTTGTCTGATGGTGGTATGGAGAGTAATTCAAAAATGTTTGTTGAGCACTTTGAGATCATAAATTGTACTGTTATAATATTTAGCAGATGTGATTCTATCACATCACAGAAAACAGTGTGATCAGAGAGACCCTTGAATGTCCATGACCACTTAGAAACAGTTTGCCAAGTGAGACAAACAGAAACTGAAAGACTGGAAAGAAAGTTTGGTCTAGTGTCACCCCCTCATCAAAGATACTTACCTGTTTGAGGAAAATTAACGGGGAGGTCAACAGCATTTTTGTCCCATCTGGCTGGGAGCAGGATGTTAAGGTGGAACAGGTTCTGCTCTTGTCCTTCAGGTGCCCTTGGGCACAAGCAGTGCTTGGCCTCAGGCTAGGCTGGGTATGATCCACCAGTTTGTGTACAGACGAGCAGTGTGCGGGGTGTTGGGGCACCCTGGCACCCCCCAGGTGCTTATTAGTCCACTGAGATCAACAAACACTATTGTCTGTTAGAGCAAAAGACTGTTTTCCTACTTTCACTGCAGGTTTTGCTAACATAAATCTAGCCAGATTAACATGGAGTGGTGACTGACTTCCTAATGTGTCCTGAATGTGGAATGTTCTATTGAATTTCCCCTTATCTAAGAAAGATTAATAAAAACCTATTTTAATTAACATTTTAAAAATCCCTTTTTAGATAGAGCCACCTATATTATTTTTTATTTTTACTTTTTGGGAAGAGCTTGATTCATTCTGAGTGAAGAGTCTGGGTCCCTCGAGATATGTTTTGGAATAAATTCATGATGCTCAGCTGTGATATGCTTGGTGAGACTGAACTGTCTACAGTGAACTCCTGCTTGAATCTCTGTTTGGATCTCTGTTTCATCCTTGAGAAAAACAGGAGTCTAGAGCTAGCTGGAAAGCAGTTGCTTTCCTATGCAAATTGAAAAATAAAGTTTTATGTATAAGAGCTAAAAGATTTCTCTCTTTCCATTGTATGTTCATGTCCAAAGAATTTCCTCAATAAAAAACACATTTTTTAGGATGAGTTCGTTGACAAATTTAATTGACCACTACCCCATTATCAGTCAAATCTCTTTTACTGTAAAATTTCCAACCATTTCTGTCTCATCAGCATCCTACCTATAGGAAAGGATAAGTTATTTTTATCTTTTTTTTCCTCTTATTTAAAAAAACATTCATTACTATTTATGAGCAAACAAGCACTGCTTTTAATCCATGTATCTAAAAATGTTGCTATTTAGACTGAACTCAAAGATATGTTGTCACTAGCACAGCCATTTAACTGATTGTTCAGTATTTTATAGCCACAATAACGGTTTAATAAAGATATCATACTTGCCCCTAATGCTGTACCTGACAGCATAAGTCAAGGTAGTATGACATGCCGACTTAGTAAAATGGTTTGAGAAAGGAAAAGTCATTACAGATGTGAGTATTCAAGGCTAGATGATGAGAACTTGTGAAAAAATTCTTTTTCTTTTCCATGCTTTTTTTTTTTTTTTTCCCCCCTTTCCAATTCTTCTGGTTCAGTGGGATAAAATCTTCAAAACAAAACACCAGGGCATAAAAATGCCATTAACATGAATAAAAATAGCACGGGTAACTCCTTAGTGACAACTGACTTCACAGTGTCAAAATCACACGATTTTATTGACCTAGTTGAATTTCTTCCCCTTAGAATCAGAAACTTACCCAATTTCCTGCAGGAATGTCTGTACAGTTTTAGTTTAGTTTACTCATTAATGTTTCAAGCCTTTCTACCACAAAGGAACAGACACATGAAAGCGAAAATGTACCTTTTTTTCACAGCAGGGAGCCTTCATAATGAAAACTTGGCATGCACACCTGAGGAGAACAGTAAAGCTTATAGAATTTACATATGAGGATTGTAATGCGCTTTTTTTGGAATTGCAAAAGAGAAGAGAATAAAAAGAGAATGTGTGACATTTTGGCACCAAGGTTATCAGCAAGACATTAATCTTACTTGTGTGTAAAAGATGTAGAGAAGACATGTAAATATGTAATTTTAAATGTTCTGGGGATCTTCTACAAATTTCTTTGTGCATCCATGACAACTAGTATAATTATTGGATTTTAGTATTATATTTCTCCAGGTTGCTGTATAGAGAGGACTCAGTTTGGAATCTAGGGGGAAATGCTCTCATTCATTTCATTGGAGGTGGTTGAAGACCTAAAAGATGTGAGAAATGGATTTGAAAACCTGGGATGTCTTCTGTTTAGAGGGAGCTAGTTACAAGGTTGCACATTTTCCTCGTTTTGCCTGCTTCTCAAATGCAAGTTTCTATTTCAATATCTGAAATATAGAAATATCTGAAATAAAGAAATAAAGATTTCTTTATTTCTCATGATCTATTTTCCTACTCTGTACTTCCACACACCATGACATCTATAACAATCCATGTTATTCCTATCATCAGCAGGTTAAGTTTTCTTTACAAGTTATCTGTAAGTAATTCACCTGTGGGTATTATCCAGCTGCTATATTAAAAGGGAGGGGGGGGGGAAATAAATAAAAAACTTTCTTACAGCTTAAAAACAATCCTGATTTTTGAGTATTGCCTGATTTAATCCTCACAGGGATATCAACTCACTTATCTGCCTCAGCTTCCCCATTTTTGTGCTGGGAATAAAGTCATGCTTCCTCTCATGAAATAGGCTAGTTACTGTTTGAAGTTGCTAATTATTATTCTATAGATAGATAAAAGCAGTTGGCTAAAGAAACAGATTTAAAGGTATATTGCCAGCCTGAAACCTTTTGTTTCATCTTTAAAATATCATGAATCATTTGTGCTAATGAGCCATGAGGGCATTTTTTTGTATCAGTAATTCACTCTCAGGTTTCTGCTGAACTTTTCTGCTGGGATGAGGGATCTCTTGGTATGTCTGCAGATGTCTGACTAGTTCTTGGAAACTACCATATTTCCTATGATCATTTTGTAATTCCCCATTTTTCTAATGCTATGTTTATAAATACAATTTTTACATGTCTTTTAAGCTCTTCTTATCCCCCAGAACAGTCTCTTACTATCAGTCTCAGCAAAAGCCATTTATTGAAACAAAAAGGAACAGACTTTGTGAAGTAGTGTAAGACAATAGTGTGTATGTGTATGTGTATATATATATATATATACAAAATTGGCTCAAGAAAGCCGAAGACAAAAGAAGGTACATAATTAACAAGTTACAAACATTTACCTTGCTTTTCTACAAATAACTTCAATTTTCTTCCATTAATTGCAAACAAATTATAACATCTCTGATGTTTTTAAGTGCCTACAGCTGGGTAATGAGTTTTTGACGAAACAGTGTTTCCTTCTCTCAAAAGAAGCCAATCGTTTCACACTGTAACTGCAATGTAATTCCCAAGGGGTCATAAAACCTTTTAACAAGTGAAGTGACAATATCTCCTTTGCCTCTGTTTGGGGAAAAAAAAAAACAACAAAACCACCTTAATTTATATTTAGTACATCTCACAGAACTGTAGCAGGGCCTAAAATAAAATTATAAAAAGAAAAGAACAATTCAAACCAAAAACTGCTTCAAGGGCATCTCTTAATGTCTGATCAGAAGTGAAAGGAGTAAATCTCCACCCAAAAGCAGATCTTCCACAGACAACAATTTTCAGGAAGGAAAAAGCACAGTCAAAGGAAGAATTTTGTAGGAGCGATTGTCTTTAAAGGAAAAGGCATATACACACTGATAATACATGCTGCATCCCGTCTTTTACCATATGTATCCTCCAGAAGGTTGAGTTCCCTCTTTTCCCCATCCTGGAATAACCAACCACATCATTGATGCTGCAAGCAGGTTCACAAGCCTTTATTCCTGCAGCATTTGGCTAGAGCAGTGTTAGGCCCAGAAGACCAGTGGACACTTGGTACTCCTGAAAACTTTAGGGGAAGGACAAAATTTCCCTACTGTTGTAATTCAAAACACGGGGAGAGAGCGAGCTGCCTTGTGGTGGAGGAGCCCAGTTCAGCCTACAGTTTGCTCTTCATTGAGAGGTTGTCCACCAGAATGCTGCTTCTGATCCTCCACACCCAGTGTGGAGCAGGCTGCTAGGAGGAGTGCAGCGGTGCGTACCCAGGATGAATGTATCAACATGGGGTCACTTGTGCACACTTCTGCAAAGAAACTCTCTTGTGTTGACACTGTCATGGAGAGTGGGGAATATTATGCTGAAAAACAACTCACTTTCTGGAAGGCACCTATGTGCATTAAAGCCATTTGGTGTACCTGTTAACACTGCAGCACAGAATCTTCAGCAGCATGATTTTTCCAGGAGGGACTTATCTGAGATCAAAGCTGTGGTATCTGCTGGTTGAGAAAGGACTTGAAGTATAGCTCCAGAGGGGCCACTACAAGACAGATCCTCAGAGCCATTTAGGCACCTAACTCCTTTGAAATCTGAGCAATTCAATAGCTGGTGGAGTCTGGGTGTGGGACTTGCTTTTAGTAAGCATCATCATATGCTGAATTCATAGTACTTCCTCTACATCCTGGCAAGCTTTTGTCTTGCTAAGTAAAACTAATAGAATCTGTGGTCAGTTCCTAGAATTTTATTTTTTTTTAAGAGATTACCTGTATTAAGATATCTTTTGTGAAAAAACAAACCAACCAACCACAACAACTGGAAAAAAAAGGAAAAAAAAAAAAAAAAAAAAACCAAAAAAAAACCCCCATCCAGAAATGAAAAAAAAAACAAGCTTGTATTTCCAGATATCTGTTCTCCCTTACACAGTAGAAAACAAAAGACAAATTACAATATTGCCAGGTATCAGTCCAATATCCTGTAAAAAATGAAGCTCTGTCAGCATATGCAAGAACCTATATTCTCCATATTACATCAGGGATGGCCTTAAATTCATGTGGCTCAAGGTTGTCCTTTGATTGGTATTCAAGTGGAGTGGTAAGTGTGTGCTCTCTAATCCCTGCAACACATGGTAATTTTTTCATTCTCTCTCTGTCTCCACCTGTTCCATGGTCCAGTGGAGGGCTGCAAATCCTATCAGGGGAGTGCAGCACTGCTAAGCCTGCTTCCCTGGCTCCAGTCCATCACATGTGCACTCAGGCTGCAGAGCACCGAGCCAGCTGCAGCCCAACGATCATGTTATCAGATGACGGATGGCTTCATATCAGGTGTTTAAACTGACGAGCTGCCCCATCTGGTAAATGATTCGGGAAGTCTGGCCTTGCTTGATGAATGGGGAAAGTGACAATGCCAATCAGTGTGACCCCTGCAGCTTCCCTGCTGCCAGCCCAACAGCCACAATCAAGTATATCCCACTGGTTTACTTTTTCAATCCCATTGTCACTCTACTGAGACCTACTGTCACTAAATTGCCACTAAATTATATCATTAATCCAAATATTTTCCTTGTAAGAACCTTCACAAAATGCATACCACACCTTCAGCGGGGCTGGAAACCAGGTTAAGTTGACAGAAGACAATGAGATTATAGATGCTGAGGGGGTGGGTCTGTTATGGATGATTCTGGTGAGCAGGCCAGTGACACAGTTATTGAGGTACTTTTTCTTGCTCTCTTGAAATTCAAAAATCATAGTGGTGAGCATCAAACATCAGGGGGAGACATGATGAACTCGATTCTCACCTGCCACTGTTTCAGAAAACCACATAGGCTTAGGGCACATGATGAATTCCCTCTAACTTCAGCAAAGCCAGATTAATTGCCATCAGTTTGAGACCTAGTCCTCAGTATTTTATTCAAATACATATTACTCGAATATATGATTGAAAACTAACACTGTTTTAAGTTACTACTGAAGTACCATTTCACAATGTGGTATTTAATGTCTATTAAAAAATACATCAAGTCTTTGTTTAAAATATTATTACTTCAGTAATTAAGTCTATGAAAAATAAATTACATAAACATTGGAGCCTGTACTTTATTGCATTGTTAAATTTTCAGCCATCTACTATATGCATTTGGCTTAGTTGCACAGTGTATCACAAACTGGCTACTTATTGTAATAGAGATCAAATAATGGAGACAGGGCAGAATACACAGAGACTACAAAAACAATTTTCAGTACAATATTTATTTCAATCAGCAATTCAGAATGACTTAACTGGAGTTGTGAACAATCCAAATGCCATTTTGTTTTTGTTCTCAATTTTAAAACATCTTTTTCTCTTCAGTCGCTTCATACATGTGAGGTTTTGTCCATCTCTATTAGAAAACCACTTTCTTAAGGAACAAGCAGCAGTGAATAAACTAAACAAAAGAGAGATCCTAATGAAAATGACAGCACAGCAGGTACACTTGTGATTTAGTGTCATTTCTCTTTGCATGCTGCAAAATTGTCAAGCATTTCAGGTATAAAAAGTAAACCCTTTTATTCTGTACAGCATAACTGTGGCAAATTGGCAACATGTAGATATTTTAATAGCAAGGCAAACATCAGCAGCTACCTGAGGTATTTATCAGCCTGCACATCTTTACATTTACTGTGGATCATTTGTGATCAATCCTTTGAGTACCCTAATACTTGTTTGTGAATTTGTATGCTTCTGGGTGCATAGAGAGATTGTATGATGTGATTTATGCTTCGCTAAGTTGTACAAAGGAGTTTTATCACTGAATCAGTGGCTAGCATTACAATTTTATTGGTTATCTTTGCACAGGTCTGCCTCAGGTGGAATTCTATCATACTCATGACATAAGGAACATATTTGGGTTTTATTCAGTTATTAACCACAAAATTTAGGAGACAGAAATAACTCTCACACATCACGGAATAGTGACGTGCGCTGTTCATACTGGCATACACAAATGGTCAGGGCTTTGTTGTATTTACCTTGTACATAATGTGTTAGAATCCTGTGAGATGACAGACTTTGCATTAAAGAGATCATTGGGATTTAAAATTTCTATTAACAAGACACGTGACAAGGTTTGGTTGTTGTGCAGCCATCAGGTGTGGTTCCTCTCAGATCTCTCTTAAGACCAAAGGACAAGTTGTGATGCTCTGATGACCTTTCCTCTTGCACTGTTTCACTCCTTTTCTTCCTCATAGCAACACTGCTGGAAATAATGGCGAGCCTAACACTTATCCTCCCCCAGAGAGGACTGAAGGTACAGAGCGGGAACGTGCATAAATCAGCCATAGGAATGTCAATATTTACTGGGAAACCCTCAACATAATTTCAGAAGGAAGCCCAAATCCAAGCAAGATAGAAAAAGAGAGAGTGCTATTTTGCCTCATTTCCCTCTCACCCTCCCTTCCTTTTATGTCTTCATCAGACAGAAAGATTTGAAGAGCCATAAGGTCTAGTCTAGGATTGCTGGATCCTGAAAATAGGCAGTGATTTCAGTATGAGTTTTGGGTGCTCAAGAAATGCAGATGCCTCTGCAAAATCAGGTTATTTGTAAACAAAGACTATATAAAAGTCAAAATTAATATATAGTTGTTTTAAAACTGATTTGTATGCACAACACAAAAGTATAAATGACTTCACCAAGATTTATTGATTCGTGTCAAGGCATCATTACTTTTCAAAGTGTGAAAAATGATCATATATTTATGACCTGCCGACTGAAGCTGTTTTGTGAATTAGCAAAAGCTCTGGAGAGGAGCAGCCTAATTGCATTATCATAGAATCAGAGATGGTTGTCAATTTTCCCCCATTTAGCTTTTCTCCTTTAGTTTGTTAAAATGAAGGTGCCATACGTTGGTTGAATTCACTAATACCCTGATGAATGAGGTATTTTCCCAATAGGCTCACTACGAGTATAAACAGTGAATTAGGGATGATAGGTCATCAATCATATCTCCTTCAAACAGATCTTTGCCCCGAGATTATTTGTTATATATTAAGAGCACTTACAGAGTTATCATAGAAAACACCCTGATGAAATGACACTAAGTTGACCTTAATTCCTTCTTGGTGGGTTTATAAGGGAGTTTGCCTGTTCAGATAGATATCCCTATGTGATGGCATACTCATATCTAGTTTTGCTTTTTTTTCATTATCAGTCTTTGTTTCTTTTCTCTTTTAAAAAGGTATGCAATTTTTGTAGTATTCTCCTTTAATGTACCTCTATGCTATGGCTGAAATTCAACACCTGCTCTGAATTTTAAGTGAATATTTTCATAGGTCTGAGGGTGTTTCAAGATTTCAAGATCTATACTGGTTATAATTTTTATAGGAAACCATCATTTATGCTCCTCTTCGGAAAGGTATTTAATCATCACTGGGGTAGCGACTCTGCAAACACTGTACTCTAAGCAAGTGTTTCATCTCCATTGATGAGCACCAGCCTCTGGTGGAAGTTAAGCATATGTTTAAGCAGTGTCCTGGCTGGAGGCACTTTCCTGGATGTTATCCTTAATTTAAACCAAAAAAGGTCAAAGGCAATCTATAATTCAGAGTACCTTTCACCTCCTGCAATGTGACTATGGCTGGCTCCAGCTGTGCTGCTGAGTCAGGGGGGGAGGCAGAGCAGGAATTCATCCATAATTGCGTCCTGTGACCAGGGCTGCATCACGTGAGGTCCCATAACAAGCTGTGCTAATAATGTGCTAACAGATGCGGGAGGGCTTCTGCTCCTGCTCCCAGCAAATCTATGACTTATCATGCTTATTAAGCCGGAGGTAAATTTGCCCTTCAAAGATGCGCATCCAACACCCACTGAAATCAGCAGGAGGAGAGTGCATCAGGGCTGGCGTCAGCCTTGGCTCATCCTGTTTCTTTCCTCAGCTGCTTACAAGGCTCCCCCATTGTGACCCTTAGGTTTCCAGCCAGGAAGGTGATAATGCTGGGCAGGGGACAGCCATGGTGCTCAGGGCAAAAGCCAAGAAGTAGTGTCAAGTGATGCTTCCTTCCTCGAACATTGGGTGCTCCCCATCTCCGAAGTGCTGCCTTTTGGGAGGTGCTGGGTCAGAAGATGCACTTCACCTCTAGTAGTCCTCAGTGGACTAGTTTTCTGAAGAATTTGTTCAGACCCTCAACCACTGAAGTGACATGTCTCAGGCACAGCAGCATGGCAGAGAGGGGACATTAGATAGGTTAAAGCAATTCTGAAGATTTGCATACCACATTTGTAGGTAAAAAAGTTAGGAGCTTTGCACTGTCACTGTCTCTGCTATGCGGTAGTACAGCCATCACCTCCAACAGAGCTCTCTGTGTTCTGGAACCTGGGCTTTCATTTACCTCCATGATAAGCAGTTGCTCACACTGATAGAAAACTATAAAGTTCTGCTATTTATTTTAGAGCTGGAACTGCATTTTAAATTACTTTTCTCATCACAGGCTTCCAAATGGGGCAGTAGCCAGTGCACTAACATTTATGCATTCCCACGTTGAATGGTATGGACTAATTACATTGCTTTATTTAATTCCCCGTGCCCAGACTCTGCCTGGAATATCTTCAGATCTCAGGTACAAGAAAGTCACTTTTACATGTTGGTCACATTTCATGAAAGTCTTGAATGTGAGGAACATGGCCTCCACTGTGCTTCCTAATTGCAGAATTGAGGTCATCTCTCTGAGAAGTCCCAAGGACACTTTGGAGACCATCAAATTAGAGACATAAATTTGGAATCCTATTGATAGTTGTGTAATAAAACGTTTGTTCACACAGTTGTTAAGGAAACCCAAGGAGTCCTAACACTTTGTGTACACATTCTGACTTATGCTATGAATATTTTTTCCCGTTAGGCAACCAGCTAACACCTCTGACACATGAACCTGTGATTACCAAAATGCAAAGCATTGAGAAGAAAATTGATTCCTGGACTGAAGCAAAAATCCCACAAAAGGCAAATGTTTGTGACATTTCAAAGGGAGCTTGTTTAATGAAGGGTGGGCTCTTGCATAACACATGTAAAATTTCCCTTAGCTGCATTTTATCAGGGAATCTACTCCCATGAGTGTGGCTTCTTGATCATAGGGTTTTTTTGGGAAGCAAATTCTTCAGAAAGTTTGCTGCATTCATATTCCCACCACTGGCACTGTATCAGTTGCAGGGCTAGGACTGCAAAGGGCTTTCAGACAGCAGCTGCATTTCACCGAACTGCTTACTTTCAGCAGGCTAAAGGGTGGGTCAAGTAGGTATGATAAGGTCTAGAAGACTAAGGTAAATGTGCAAACAATCTTAGAGAGGAGATTGCATGGTACTGGCTGCTCCTTTCCTCACTGTACCCTGCGTTGACTGTTACTTTAACAGCCTTTAAAATTCACGGTGAAACTTCAAAGACAGAAAAGAGCTTTAAGGAAGGGAAGAATGGTAGCTCTTTCATGAGGTTAGTGTTTCCTTTGAGGAAACGCAGTGAGGTTTAGGAAAATGGGGGAGGTGTTATTGTAATAGAAACATAAACTAAAGTGGGCTATTTCTAATTTAACAATGGGTGGCCCTGTTTTTATCAGTTTATGGTACCGTGTGTTTTTGTCTTCCTGAATACTCTTCTTTTGTCATTCAGCTATAAAATCACCACCTTTTGTAAGATAATCACAGGTAATTAACTTTGTAACTGTTCTTGTCCTGTTAGATTAGTAATTGCCTGTCTCTGAATCACGTATCTAGGAGGTTTCTTAGATAAAGGAAGATACGATCTATTCGTAATTTCAAGTCTTTTGACAACTGATTGAGGGCCAATTGTTTTACATATGGTGATATATTTATGGCAATTCTCACTTTGATAGGGGTTCTGGAAGGCTAGTGTAAGATTGAAACATGCATCCAAAAAATGCAACGTTGTAATAGCGAGCTCTGTGCAGTCTAACCAGACAGACCATTTCAATTCTACTAGTTTTATCTTCTTTATGAGTTTGATTTATCTTTAGATATACAGCATTGAGGACCAAATGAAACAATTCAGGTCTCAATAAAGAAAATAACAATAGTTTTACCAGTTCAGAACAGAAGTCCATCTTACCCAGGGATTGATTAAATCCCTGAGAGTAAGCTAAGCACCAACATTGCTTAAAGAGGAAAAAAAAAACAAAACATCTAGAATGTAGTGATATCTTCTCAGAATATATTTCGGGGCCTCAAGAGCATTTTGAGACACAGGGATAGTGCTTTAATTGAATAGCATTATGTGGTTTTCTGCCATGAATTTGGCCTTTTTTTAAATGAATGTGGGAATGTACATGCATTCTGTGATCTGGAATTCCACAACGTCAGTACAATTTGCATGAAAGACCATGTTCTGTTGTCTGCTTTGAAACTGCTGTCTCGCGTGATGCCCCCATTGCTCTCACTCTCAATATATCCCTCATCATTATGGAGATTTGCAAATTCCTCTTCTAACTTATTTTACCAGCCAAAAAAGTCCTAGTCCACTAACCTGTTCCTCATAGAGAAGGAAAGAGAAATTAAAGATAATTTGCAAAATTATAAAAAAATGCAACATTTAAAAATGCACCCATCATCCTTGAATAGGTTGTAGACTAACAAAGCTGCTGTATGTTTTATTGCCCAGACAGTTTAAAATTGCTAAGCATTATTATGCAAAATTATATGACTCAACAATCTTTTATCTGATATGTTTCCACTACATTAATAGTTATTGGTGAGGAAGCCAGGAAATGTAAATATCAATCTCTTATCTTCCACACTGTCACACTGTCGTTGCTTGGTTAGTTGGCTAGCATATCTTTATTTGCTTTTTAATCTCAGCTGCTTAGCATCTGAGACTTAATTCTTCTTATTTGATCACTGGAATGAAATAGGATCATGTAAAATAATATCTGGGGAAAAGAGAATCATGGCTAATTTGTTTATTATTGTTTTACTTGCTAAAGCAGCATCCTTAGAAGAAAGATGTCATTGTAGCCCAAACAGGCTGCCCCAGGTCTAGTGACTTCAGAGTAACTTCCCTGTATGGAATGAAAGAAGGCTCTTGATCACCCTCTTCTAGAAGCTTTCTAGGAAAAGACCTCTGGAGGGGAGAAACTGGACAGCAGCCGCCCAGCTCTCCAAACCTGCAGCCCTTCACTTGATGGACCACAAGACCTTGTGCCTTCTGCCCTGGCCCACTCTGTCCTCAACAACACTGATTTGGAGGAGTCTGGAGTTTCGGAACTGCACCTAGAAACATTCTGCAGAAACAAAAACTCCAATTTGTTGCTTTATGTTGTGGTTGATTTAAAGGAGACTTTGCTGCTTCTACTCTCTGAAGAAGGGAACATTTGACAGCAGTGCCAGGAATCATGGAAAATAAACCAACAACAGGCTATTTGCAGATATTTTTAAATTGCTGCAGTTATCAAGGCATGAAGCCCTTTGTTCACTGGTAACTAAATATAAATAACTTTCAATTAGTTTTTAATAACATGGCATGAGAAGATATGTTGGAGCATTTTATATTCAACTAACTGTGTTTTAGTATAGGTTGATAAGGGTTTCTCTATAATATCTGTATTCAAACCTTTTATTATTATAGAAATAAGATATTTTTGGTAGAGTTCAGCATGTGGAAGGTAAGAATCTCGGGAACATCTTTATGTCATGTTAGAAGTTGTCATTTTGCTGGACTTTATTTTACTTGAGTTTAATTGAATACTGGAAGAAACTTCTCAGGCATGTGTTAGGCCACCAGCACGTGGAACCTGGTCTACACATCTTAAGAGAAATAATGTAGTCCGGCTCAACTACAAGTTATCAAACTATATGCAGCAATCATTTAATGAAATTCTGTGGATGTGTACTGCAAGAAGCTAGACCAGATTATCATGATGGCCCTTTCTGGCCTTAAAATAAATTTGGCTTCTAGGATATAAAATTGGCTTCATTCAGGTTAATCATAAAACCTGAATTTTGCCACCCATATGCATCTTGAGATTCCTTCATTTCAGAAGAATTACTTACTGTTCTGTACACCAGGAAAGAATCAGACTGTGATAAGGAATGGCACAGTGCAAAAAGGGGTCTGAATGAGAGGACACACCATTTCAAACAACCTGATGGCTTGTAAATAGTACATTGCATATGTGAACTGCCAAGGTGAAAAGGCTTTGTTCCCTCCTTTGGCCACTACCCATGAAGTTCAAAATGCTGTTGCGAGAGGCAGCACAGTGGGGCTAATCCAGAGAAGGCAGGAATGGAAAACATCTGCTCCCTCCCCAGTGTGGATCAGTGCCTGCAGCATCTTTCTCCATCCTCCTCAGGGACAGAACGATGGCAACCAGCAGCAGAATTGAAATCACACCAACATCACTTGTACATCCCCAAATCCCAGTGCTATTTAGACTTTGATTAAATGTCCCAAGACAGAATTCAACACCTGGTTGAAAAGTTTTGCACCTGGCTTCAGTGCTCGACTCTCGTACAAAGAAGAGCAGGGGGAACACACCTTGGACTTCTTCCAGGGCTGCCTTTCAGAGTACTCGTGTGCAAACAGAAACAGGAGACCTGCAACTGAAGAAAGCAGTCATTGTCACAACAAACACTGCCATGTGAGGTGGCCCTGTCTGCACCCATCAGGAAGACTGTCACTTCACCACTACTGTCTTTGAAGGCAATGTTAATGGCTGAAAGCTTTTATGTCCATGTTTTTATTGTTTCCCACTTCTACAGTGAGCTGCCTCAGCAGTTGTGTCCACCCAGTATTTTCTGAAGCTGGGTTAGGAAGCAGACCTGCAAAATAACAGCTGAAAATTATTTCTCTTGACAAAAACCACAAACATTTGGGATGGAGGCACTTTTTAATCCAGATCAATGCACTGATCTCCATCAACCAACAGCCAGGAAAGGAGAGCACACCACAGCTGGAGAGAGAGCAAACAACTGGAATGGGAGAGGCAGATGGAGACCTCTCAAGCTACCATTGCCTACAAAAGAAGCACCCCTGGTCCTGTGGTTCTGCCGCACTTCTGTATAAACATGAAGTGTGCATAGCAGAACATTGTCACTGGATCAGGATTTCCCATTTCAAAAGTAACCATCAGCTTAGCCCCAAATTTATTTTAAGTACCTCAGCTTTGCCCTGGTGTTCATGTAGCAGCAGCAGTTAATTTTCCTGTGACAATGTTCTATTCTACTGACATTATCTCTTAAGTATAAGACTATTCTATTAAGGTGGATGAATTGAATTTCATTTCCTCTCACTTCAAATAATGGCATTCTATTCACATTGCTTTCAGTACATCATGGCAGAGTATGGACTTTTGTTAGAGGCTGGCACCCGCTAATGCTGTTATAGTAAGGGTAGAGATTTCCATTATAAATCCTCTTTTACGGTGTTTTAAATCAGCTATAAAAGTTCCCTCCAAGATGAAACTTGGCACCAGGAAAAAAAAAAAAAAAGGCTTTTTTGAAGTTAAGAATGATTTGGCTTGACTGTTTTAAATGTCTTTCAATTGTATAAATGGAAAAAGTTTATCAGTTCAAGACGTATTTAAAATTTCTATAAATCAGCATCTCTTCAGCTCAAGGATATAGTTTGACATTAGCTCATAATGTATTCTAATTGCTTTTTGTATTATGAAAAATAACAAGTTCTTAAAGTTTGGAGAGTGTGTCTTCTACATGCCAAGTAACTACTTTTCATAAGTAGTTTTACTGCATATATTCTAAATATGTTTTTATCCCTAAGAGATGTTAAAAATAACATATTCATAAATCTGCCTTAATTCATGTTTTCATGATAAACTTTTAACACTTGAAACAGCTGTTACAGTCAATATTTTTTTATGTTATAACAACTCCTTCTTTAAAACTCATGATGTATTTTGATTCAGAACAATACTTAATCATGGCTCATGAAGCAGGTCAAGGAACAAACAAGACAACACAGAAAACAATTCTCCTAGGCAAAGCGGATGGGATAGATGACCACACAATCTCAAGAACATGGCAGCTGTGAGCTCTCTCTTCTCTGACTCTGCTGTCATCTGCATATCTCCTTCAGGCTTTTATCTCTGAAGTATGTGCGTTCTTGGACATACCATTCACTGCATCACCCCTGATGAAATCCCTTTGTGAGGAGGCTGTATCACAAAATGATAAAGAAAATTCTGGCCATAGTCATTTCTTCTTAATTCTAACACTGTCAAAAGATATACCGTTTTACCAGCAGCCACAATACAGAGAACATATGCATGTTAACAACTTTAACAGGAAAACACTTCTGTTCTTTTTATACTTTAGAACTTTCAAAATTATTGTGTCTATTTGATACTTTTTACATTAGCTGATAAAGCTAAAAATGTGTGTATTTATTATTTATTCAATATTCATTGGTCAATAAAAATGCCCACCTACTCAGGTGTTATTCATGAACCTTTTTAGTAACATCAGAGCTCTCACTGATGGCAAGCATGACATTAAAATCCAGGCATGCACTCTTCAAATGCTCACATATGTTACATCACACTAAAACTCGCATAAGAAGCATTCATAGGTGTATGCATCACAGCAATTACACATTATTGTAATGTGCTGCAATCATGAGAGAAACATTAAAACACATACTGCTCACAGATGTCATCAGCTTCCAACCCGAAGCCCAGTGAATGCCTGACTCCAGGTTTCTAAGTAGTAACTGGCTTGAGCAGGCACCTAGTAAATTCGAGGTTAAAAGTCAGTCTTTTCCCACCAATCCCCTAAATGTGTGTTGCATTTCTTCTACAGATATTCAGGCTGCATGAAATAGTATTATTGTCTCATTGAGGTGACCAGGAAAATCTTCTCTAGAGAAGCTGCACCTTCCACAAAGTATGGGAAATAAAATTTCTTTTTCTCATTGCAGAAAAATGTCCAGCAAATTAAAGGTGATGAACTTCACATCAATGCCCATCAACATGGTTGAGGTCTCTGAGCAGTCACTAGCCTGGCTTTCAAATGCCATGAAGAAGAAACCCTTTCCATTTATGAATTCATAAGTGCAGTGTGAGGTCCAAAAGGAGAGCATAGATATCTCATGCATTGCCATTGGACATTTTAGGAAACCAATTCATGACACATTAAAAGCCTTCTGTATGGTACCCTGTCTTTGGATCCAGCATTGTCTTGCTAAATCTTTTACACCAGTGTCACAAGCTGTTCTACCAGCTTTTAACTCTTTACCTACATATTGAGCTATGAGGCTATGAGAAATACCAAGCTCTCAGATAGCTGTAGCAATGGAGATGTTTTCATGTGGGACATCCACTGCTCCAGGAACCTGTTAGAAAAGCACGCTTCAGCACTCAGTGCTTCCATCACCAGACATGCAATGCCATTCACATCAATCCTTTGCCATTGACCAATGAGCAAAGTATAAAGGCACCTCAAAACAAGTTCTGGGTGTAAGATTTTTGACATTGCTTCCTTCCACTTTTTGAAATCATGCCTGATGTCTGCAATCCAATTTATGGCTTTTTTATATCCTTGCAGAAGCCTATTTTTGCTAATCACCAGAAGAGTAACATACTAGTCCACACAGCAAGAGAATGTGGAAGAGCAGTATGAGGGAATTACAATAATAATAATAATAATTTAATTTGATTTCAAATTTTTATATCATCTGCTATTTGATTCCTACAGTGGAAAGTAAGATGAACTACTGTACACAAGCTGAGGAATATTCTATGTGATCTATATTTGGTATATCAACTATATTTGGTATATCAGAATATTTCAACTAAAATATCAATATAACTTCCTAAACAGAAGTCATATGGCAGTGCAGACAACAGCGATAAAGTCTGTATCAGTTCATATTGGCTACAGATCATTTCATGTTTTTAGAAAATATCAAAAAAACCACACAGCAAATTTAAGTGCAGACATGCTCAAATGCCCTAGTGATTGGGAAGAGAGGGACCTGCACACATGGGTAAGAGAAGCCTACACACTATTCCAATCGCTAAGTAAATGCATGAAAAATTATTTCCTCTTGAGGGAAAAAACTTGTCTTCATGGGAAAGCAGATTGGAAGAGCTATTTGAAAATTGGTGCCATAAGAGGGTCACATTGGAGACAAACCCATATCATGTTCTTAGTTTTGTAGAAATTTTCTGACCTGAGAATGAACACAAAGGTCCCCAGGACAGGTTTTAGGAGAATCACTCTTCTAGATCTCTAGCAGCATGAGTTGAAGCACTCAGGAGCTTTTAGAGAGGAGAATGAGCATGGCAATGCCTACTGGGTTAATGATGACAATAAAAAGAACATAAATCACTCATGGTGATACTGCAGCTTGTGTTTTGCAAGAAGGAGCAAAATCAAGGTCTTCAGGAGTCATTCGTAACAACATTCATACCAGCTATTGGAGACATACATTGCCTTTCCATGAAGTCAAATGATTTAACAAGGAGCAGGTGAATAAAATATATATATATATATATATATATATAAAACAAACGACATAGCTGGCTTCAAGGACAGTTTGGATCATTTGGATCATCTTGATTTCAGAGGACATATGTGAGGGTGTGGAAAGGCAACAATTTCTTGATCTAAGAAAATGTGCTAGTGAAAGCAGTGGAGTTAGTATAAGAACACATGCTGCTGGTAAAATAAGACATTCATGGGCACTGAGGGTCAGATGTGCTGACACTTCTGAGACAACATGATTGTGAAATTGGTGTATTACCCTTTTAGAAGAAGACGTATAAAGTTAAAAAAAGATAAAACCCTCTTCACTTTCCTAGCTTGAGCAGTTTAAGAGATGCTCAGCTGTGACTAGAGAGGAAAGGGTGCCAACTTTCCAGCGTGTGTGTGCACATTTCTTTTGCTCATAATTAATAGCCCCTGTGCTTGCTAAGTTTTTGGAAAGCAGCTCGCAGCCTACCTAGGTAATGCCTTCTGACAACGTTTTGAAGATCAGTTATGTCATATGGCTGCCTTTTAGAAAAAAAATTGTAATGCATAGCAGTGCCATATGGCATCTCTGAAGAATCAGCCGGATTGGACAGACATTCATTGGATAAAGTCCCACAGCACTTGGAAAAGAATGTAGTCCTGTTGCCAAAATGTGGCCTTTGTTAATCTCCTAACTATTATTGTGCAGAAACCAATTCATCTGTATTAATTATAAACAAATTTTAATTACTTCAGTAAAAGCTCATTATACAAATATCTAATGCCAAACAAGCTGCCTTAACCCTTTGTGAGACTCCAAAGAAAACTTTAGAAGTTTGACTGTGGGTGTTCTGAGAAAAGCCGAAATTTCATCGAGAGCGCAGAGCACAATTGTGTGACATTTATGTTTTCTTTTTTCAAATGTCATGCTGTATGGGTGGTTTACAGTCTCTATCAAAATAGTGTGTCTGTGGGTATAAAAGGCCATTTACACCTTAATTCTGAGAACGCGTAACCAAACCCGACATTTTCTACTGTTTAGGATTTTGAAGTAAAATATTGTCCATTTAAAATTGCAATGGTTTTCAATGGCATGAATAACATGACAAACTGTGTCCTGTTCATAGTTAAGTATCCAGGCTTGCTTGCAGATTTTCTGCCTGGCTTGTAGACCTACCATTGACCAGTCCATCTGAGGTGTAAGGTCATGGTCTTTGGGGGCAGCTCAGGTACACCTGTTGATACTGCAGTTGACACCCACCAAGAGCCTATTGGGTCTCTTCCCTTTCACAGGAATATATTCTTTACAGTCAAGTTAAACAATGCACTGCAGTCAATTTCACTCACAAAATCTCTGTGAAAACTTAAGTTGTTTTCCGAACATAGAGATTTGATCTTTCCAGCCTGGATTCTTCTGTTTGTTCGAGTCACTTTTTGTGCCATGATACAGCATTCTTAAACCCAGCATAGTCTGTCCAAGGGACTGGTCACCAAAAAAGGGTTCCTGTAATTTAAGTTCAGCATGGATGGGTGGCAATATTCTTCCTTGTAACTTGTCTTTCATCCACAAATGCTCTAGGAGTCCAGAGAGGTTAACTCATTGAACTGCTCTGCCTCATGATGTAGTAACATCATGGGCCCAAGGTCAACAAAACATGAAGAAGGACACTGGAGTTTTGTCAGGAGTTTGGGCTTTGAATGAAATCCAAAACTCGGTGAAACAAAACCAAGAAAAGTTCTTAGTTTAAGGTCAAAACCATCCAACCTATCTTAATTATCCATCTTACTTGAATTATTAGAGCATACATGACCTTATAGTATCAAACACCTGTGGCCTTAAATCTCTCCAGACCTGCTGAAAAATGGACCCACCTTAATGAAACCTACTGTAGTTTGACATACTGGCAGTGACAAATCACATTCACAATTATATGTATTTTCTTATTTCACAGGAATTTTCCCATCACAAAGCATAATCTTAAAAAATCATACTTGTGTAGGAATATGTCAACTTTTATGCTATCTGTGGTTTTATTTCACACCAGCCATTTTTTCTTAACAAGCATTCCTGATAGTATTCAGATCACTATTTGGGCCTCAACAGCTTAAAACTGATAAAACACTTCATGCCTTCTTCCTGTCTTGAACTTGGCATTCCTACTATAAAAGTCTATCTCACTTCGATTTTTCTGCTTTTGCTGTATTGGCACAAATATTGTCACAAAAAGTAATTCCAGGGTAATTAATACATGGTTTTAACTTTATCTCTTCATTTGAGACTTTTGGTAATGTTATCTCTGATCATCAAGGTTAAGTACACTTTCTCAGTATTAAATTGACAGAAGCACACTCAAGTGGTCTGTACGTAATGGTCTTATGACCACTGAATGGCCTTATGACAAATAAATGGTCTTATATGCAGTGAATAATCTTTAACATTAAGGACAATAAATTCCAATGGCCAGTGCAAACTGTTGAGCAAAGATGTTCTCTGGCATACCAGTCTTTTTTCTCTTGGAAATCACTGAATCATTGTCCAGAGAGCTAATTTCTTCTCCTTAGAAGACAGAGGGTATTCACATGAGAAATATGAAGCAGACAGTTTTTGCTAAAAGCCTGCTAGCACTACACTTCTAGGAAAACATATCTCATTTTACATTCAAACGTACTGGGACCTTATAATAATAATAAAAAAATAAATATTGAGTCACAAATGTTGAAATCCAAGAACTTTTCAAGTATAAAATTGCCATAGATGGTAACGACTTGCTTTTCTGTTGTGTTTATGTGAAATGTTCATGCAAATTAAAAATTAACACTAAGATTGAAATTATCAAGTCTGGATGCCTAAAATTAGATACCTATGACATACCTGGTTAATAGCTGGGTACTCAGAAAACCTAACTATAGGGTCTTCACTGAAGTAATACCAACAGTATATATAATTTTATACATAAAGCAAACAATTTTTTTGTGTTTTCTAAATAGAGATTTGCGCACCTAGCTTTAAATAACCATGCTGATATTATGGAACTAAGTAAAACATTTTAGTAAGGGGCAGATGAGGAACAAAAGAATATTTTCCAATTCTCTTCCCAGAGGTTATGTCTTACTAGATAGCTCATTTTGTTACAACTATGTTATAGAAAAAATGTATTTTCACTATACCCAAAATAAAAACCATGGAACCAGAAATTCTTATTACCGAAAAATCAAATATGCTGTGGAATATGTATGCTGAAAGTCTTACATTACATTTTATGTTTTGCCTACTTGGTCTTTTTTCCCATTATCTCTTACAATTAGGCCTTAGTAAATTGAGGGTTACAGTCAAAAACAGCAAGGAAGAATCATGAAGCTGGCAGGAGTGACTGTGCAAGTAGCCAGAGCATCTGTTTCAAAACAGTGCCATGAAATGAAACTGCAGGGAAGAAAACGCATCAAGGAAAGAGATGCATTATCAAGAAACCAGAGGCAGTCAAGAGGAAAAAGCCAGAGAAGCCCAAATTAAAAATGATACAAAATTCGGCGCCACCAAAATAGGTGACACTGACTGCCCTGGTTAAACTGGCCTGCACTTTGCTTGGAGAATATCAGAAGAGAAAAGCACTTACACAAATAGAATAGGCATGCGCTGAAGCAGACAAAATGGAGAAGTCCCTTATCATGCTCCCTATCTTCTTGAAACTGCCGGATCCTAACCAGAGCAGCAGCTAGGACTTTGTACAGGATGTATTTTTAGCAAACAGTTTTCATGTTTTGCTTTGTACTATATTGACTGTGTAGTACACAAAAAATAATTAAGCAGGAGAAATTAGAGGGAGATCATTTATACTCCAAGGCCAATTTATATGTGATCGAATGGAACAGAAGAAGTTAATCTGGGAAAGTAGCAGGGGACTTAGGTTATGCAAATCAGGCCTGGAGTAACATTCTGTCCTGTTGTAGGGCTTCTGAGAGTGAAATGCCTGGGGAGAAGTCAAAAAAGTAGTGAGATGCTGTGTTGCTGTGTTGTATGGGTACTAAAGAGCCCTAGTACAGTATGGGATAACACCCTTGTAGGAAATACTGCTAGAAGAGCTGGGGCTTCTAATGGTAACAAGCTCCAGTATTTATGTCAGACCACATTCGAAATGCATTTATACTATCAGCTAGGGAGAACTCTACGATGGACCTTTGTGCTCCAAGTTAATAAAAACTTCAAAAGGAAGCTGATAAAAATAGAAGTTGCCATAGTATTTTTTTCTTGGAAAAATATAAATAAATTACAAAACCTAGCAATGTGAACCATGGTACTTTCTTGGCTTTTAATATTAAGCAATTAGCATTACTCTAAAATTTACCACAGCACAAATTAATAATAGGTTTATTTTAAAATTCTTTAAGGCCAGATGATTAATACCCTGGAAAGAAACCATTTTTGCCTAGTGCATGAAATTATTTTAGTTTCTGCGATGCTGTGGTTTCTAAGCTTATGAAGAGGTTTGGAGAGGTTTCCCGATTTTGACCATTTTACATTAGGACAGACTCTGTCTGGAGGAAACTGATCCTTTTGGGTTCATGGCACTGTGTTGATGCCCTTTCCTCTCGATGAACTCACACACATGTCTCAGAGGAGGCTTTGATTTGCTGGGAGTTACAGAATGTATTGGACTTTGCTGAGATTTTCTTTCAATGGGAAGAAAAGCTGGTAGCTTGTGTCTATTAAAATCCATCACCAAGAGAAGAAAGGGTTTCCTCCTCTGTGGTTCTCCCTTGGGAGCTGTCATTAGGCTACATTTGATGGCTGGGGATGGGGTGGGAGGTGGCTGTGCTGCCCAGGGCTGAGAGCACTACACTGGTTCCAGAGTGATCTTGTGTTGATGACTTTCTGGATGTTGTGAGTTGTGGCTCTTGTCCATGTCATGCTTCTGTTGCCTCACCTGCCAAGTGGATCCTTCTGTTTGAGAAGGTGCATCGGTGAAAAGCACTATGTAAGAGCAAAGCACTATAATAATTATTAGAATCTGAGACAATATTTGTAATGTTAAAGGCTGTGGTCATGCACTTTATGACATAGTACCATTATAAACACTTTGTACTTATCAGAAAGCCTGTAGATCATTTCCCCTCATTTTCTTCCTTACCAAGAACCACAACTGCTACAAAAACAGATCTATTCTTGATTACTTTTTAAAGAAACTATGCTTGCCAATTCTGCTGGGGGACTGAAAAAAGCACACAACTTGAAATAGTATATTCAATGCACACAACTTGAAATAGTATATTCGATAGTGTGAGCACCCTTTGAAATGATCTGTGGTATTTTTGCCACAGATACCAATCCTAGCTTGTTGCATAATAACATCCAAATAGTGAAACCAGTTTCCTGAGAAAGACATTCAGTTAGTCTGGAAGAATGACCCACCCTGTGTAGGAAGTTTATACATACAGAAATAAAAGAGGTGACAGAGCTTTTCTTCTCTCTCATTGTAATTTTAGGTCCCATATTTACACACCCTGAGAAAAAGATGGAGGAAACTCCCTACTCCCTCTACTGGGAAGAACCAGGAGACCTGCTCCAGACACCTTTCCTTGTATTTTTTATATGTATTTTTACTAAGTGTTACTTTCTCTGCAGGCTTTTTCTTGTAATTAGATCATATTTCAACACACACAACTGATCCTATGTTGTTATCAGAACCCTGTTTCTGAAAGACTGCAGGCACCATTGCACGGTACGCACTGTGGGGGGCCAAATCTGACTACTGGCAAGTTGGCTTTGCTTGGACACTGAAGTCTGGGTCTCAGCAAGGAAGCAGCACTACAGCTAGATGAGGTGAGAGCACCGTTTTGACCTTATCCAAACTGATAGAGTGAGGCCTGACAAAGCCAACAATATCACCACAGCAGAGATGACATGGTCCTTTCGTGCCCCTGTAAAGCTGGAAATCCCATAAAGGAGCAGGATCTCCTGAACAGCAGTGGTGGCAACAGCAGTGAGCTCCATCCCACCTGACTGTGGACAGCAGAGTTGAAAACCCTCACTTGCACTGAATGGATTCACACTGGAATGCATTTTGGAAGGATGTTTCTGTGAAAGCTGGGGCAGAGATGCAGGTCCACTCCTGAGTATTCCTGGCTGATACAGGAGAGTGAGGGTTTTGGCAGAGAGTTTTGTTCTGAGATACCTGTGACCTTGACACTGACAGTCTGGTACAGGCTCTAACCAAAGTGTTGACATACTAAATAGGGCAGATTTCACATTTCTGATAAGAATACCACAACTTCAATGACTGATGACTGGTAGGAGAGACGAGGGAAGGGATCATATGGTTCCCCCTTCCCTGGATCCTGTATTGTCTGATTCTCATGGGAAATATAAATACTTGCTAGTATGGAGAAACACTTGTAAATATAATGAAGCAAGTTTTGTGTCCTAATTCACAAGGCCAGACGTATGATTATAGAAAGAGCCATAAACCACAGGCTGTTGCTTCTTTTTAGGAAAGACCATGATGACACACTGAACATTGTCCCCAGGTTTGCCACTGGCATCTAGAAGTTACATCTGTGAAAGAGGGTAGCTCTTTTCTCTCTTTTTATACTGTTTTCTGACACCGTACAAGAAATTAATTATTTAATAAATTGTAATGCTGTCCAGATTTCCAGCAGTAAATGTAATCAAATGGCATGTGTGAAATTAGTGCTAGGGAAAACTTAGCACAAAGAGTGGTGAAGTACACTTAGCAGAAAAAGTGGTGATGTACATGTTAGCACATCAATTTATTCAATGTGAAGTGAAGCGGAAAATATTTATAAATCATTTGTCTTTCTAAAAGCAGGTGATGCTAAGATGTTGCCCTTAACATGTTTGATAAGTACATTCTGATGTGATTTAAGTCTTTAGATAGACTCAAAATGAATACAGAGAGCCTTGTGGCTTTGATACCAACAAGAATGAGCACATCAGAGAGTGCCTGATATGTAGGATTGAAAAGAACTGACAAATATGCCTCACAGAAATCTTGCAGTTAAAAGCTAAGATAAATTTTAAAAAATGTAGGATAAATGGCAGAGTAATAAGAACTTATGAAAAATGAAGGTTTCTGTGAGAAAGAGAAAAGGAAGGAAGGAAGGAAGGAAGGAAGGAAGGAAGGAAGAAGGA
>VZRU01012323.1:102186-113842 GCA_013398155.1 Pedionomus torquatus
TGCTGAAATGTAAAGAAGCTGATACTGCCAAGTCCAGTTTTGGTTTCCTTGTCTTGGCTTCCCTGAGGAAGGTGTCTATAATTTCCACTTTGCTTTGCTGATGAAGGATCAGGTTGGTTCTGGGAGTTTCAGTTGGACTCTTTGGCTTTAAGCAGCAGAAAGGGGAGACTGGTCTGGGACATGGGCAATATGAAATCATTTATAGTGTAGCCCAGGAAAAATATGGAAGCAATTTGAAAGGAATTCCTGATGTCTCCATTAAGAACAATGGAAAATAAATCCTCTCTCTTTGCCTCTCTGTGTTTGAGGGCTTTCAGGGGTTTGTTGTTTTTTCTTTTTTTTTTCTTTTTTTTTTTGTGGGGGGGTGTGGGTGTGTGTGTATTGGTTTTTTGTTTGCTTGTTTGTTTGTCTGTTTAATAAGTCTAAAAGTCTAGGGCTGCACTCAGGAACCCAGGGACAAAAGCACAGTTGGACAGAGACATGTCACACACTGAATCAACATCTGCTCTGGTTATTATGGCAAAGATCCTGTTCTGGTGATTTTTTTATTTCCCCTTATAATGTCACTACAGGTAAATCTTTCAAATGGGTTTTCTGCAGTGCACAGGTAAGACTGGTTTGGTGAAATCTGCTGAATTCAGGAAAAAGTGGTTTAACCCAGTTGAAGTGGTATATGTTTCTGTCATGCTAAGTACTGCCTAAGGTTGTATTTTCCACACTTTAAAAGAAATCTTTGTAGGATGTTAGTGAACTACAGATTAGAACTCAGAACTGAACTGATAATTGGTTTGCTTCTTTGGTATCAATTGTGGTGAAAATACCACACAAGCAGACTTAAGAGGTCTTTTCTTGGTCTATTCTTGTCAGCAGGAAGATGTAATTCCCAATCAACCAATAAGCCAATATCCTTGCAAGGTGCCGGCAGAGACTCAGACAGGGTCTACTTCATTTTGACAATGCTGAAAAGATGACATAACTCAGGAATACTGCTTTGATCATCAGTTTGGCATCACAGATAGCTCAGAGTAATTCTAAAAGAGCTCCTGTAAGCCCTAAAGGGAGTATGAAATTATTATTGTAGGTGATTGTGGGCTTGAGAAACATTGCAACATTAGTGTTAGCGCAAGTTCCAAAGGTGATTGAAACCACTGGACTAAAGCTAAACAGGAAAATAAAGCCTGTGGCAGTCAGGATATGTGATGGACATGAAGTAAAACACAAGTGGAAAAAAAAATTCAAACCTGTATTTGAAATACCACCAAATAAAAATGTATCAGAACTAGTACAGTTCATCAGCATGATAAAATTTGAAGCAAATTCATACTTAACCTCTCATTAAAAAGGCCAATCTTTTTTTTTTTTTTTTAATAAACAGCTTAGACCAGACTCTGAAAAGAAATAAGATAAAGAACAGGAGTGTGCTTTTGAGAGTTTAAAGGCTTTATTGACTACATCCCCAGTTCTGGCATTTTATGATGTTTCTAAGTCTACAGCTGTTTCAGCAGATGCCAGCAGCTATGGTCTTGGTATGGTGCTACTCCAATTACATGGACATGATTGGAAACCTGTAGCTTATTGTTCCAGATAGCTTTCAGATGCCAAGATCAAGCACAATCCAATAGAGAGAGAATATTGGGCAACCATATGGGCACACAAAAGAATGATATAGTATGTTCTTGGTCTTGATAATGTCTAATGACATCCCCATGATACCCATGTTATTAATAAGGTACTGTTTAGACTGGAGAGATCATTCATGCATTTGAAACACAGACTTATTCCCCTGGTGCAAAACATGTTCACATTCAGTTCATCTGGAAACTTACAGAGATCACTCTTGTCAGTAGAAGTGGTCATCAAAGCTGAAGTGTAAGTTGGTGGCCTTCTGATACACCAGCATCACTGCAGAAACTAGATGGGTTTAACTAGTCATACAGGGCTTATGCACAACAGCTACATACATTTGCAGTGATCTAACCCTGCCAGCTCAGGCATTTCTCAGTGATCATCAATGACTTCTGTAGGCAGAGGGATCTCTGAAGTCTGAGACTGGTTGCCTATAATTCACAACTGTTCAAATCTCCTACATAATTTTTCTAAGAATTGTAATTTGCATATTAGAAGTGAAGCTATTGCAAAAGATCCATTAGGGACCTGATATTTATCCAAATGCACAACACTGGCCCAGAATATTGGTATAATAGTTCTGAGTAGCTCCAAAACCATGGGGTAAGATCATGAATCTCGTGATATTACAGATTCATAGAATTGTCTAGGTTAAAAGGAACCTTTAAGATCTTCAAGTCCAACCATCAACCTAACGCTGCCAAGATCTAAATCACTAAATCATGTCTATCCATCCTATCTATGTCACCACTAAATCATGTCTATCCATCCTTTAAGTAACTCCAGTGATGATGATTCCACCCCTTTCCTGGGCAGCCTGTTCTGATGTTTGACAACCCTTTGAGCGAAGAAATTTTTTCTGATATCCATCCTAAACATTCTGTGAAATGTTTAGGATGATAAAGGTTTAGAGACTGTGAAAAATTGGTGGAGTCTGGTTTGGTTGTTTGTTTGATGTTTCTCCTTTTTTTTAATTTCTCTCCTTTTTCTTTCTTTTTCTTTTTTTTTTTTTTTTTTTTTTTATTCTTTATTTTTTTTTATATTTATAGCTATATGTAGATGTTTGAGCTAGGTACTCCATGAGATATACAATGCCTGTGAGACCTAATGCAATAGTTTTTCTGATGTGGAATAGCCCCCAACACACCTCATCCACCCAGATGAAAATATTCTGTCTTAAGTGGTTGTGCTTAAAGACCTTCAGAGGAAGAGATGCTAACTTAAAGAATCTTCAAACTTTTTTCTTTAACTATTGGAGTGGATCTCAAATCTTATGCAAACTTAAATTAGAAAACCTCGTTCTGATACAGCTAAATGAGAAAGTAATATTAGACTCTCTCAGCTTTTTTCACTGACCTCTGAAATGCTGAGTGAGTGACAGTGATTCCAATAAGGAGTTAATATTGTTGAAAAATGCTCAATTTAATAAACAGAAATCTCCAGCTTTGAAATTGGAAATCTGAAGGAATCAATTTCACAGAAAACAGAGGGACTGACTTCATCTAGAAATCACTGAAGCCTACAGTTCATCAGGATCTGCAATTTGTGGCTGTGTAGCAAATTTCACTAGAAGATTGTTTATGGATCAAGAAGGACAATGGGAGGACAAGGGGAGATGTATATTATTTCCTCAAAGCTATATGAGAAGATAAACAAGCAAGACTGGAAGTTTCCAGGCAAAAATTGTTAAGAAGAGAAATAGGAAAGGCAACATCAGATATATACAGTTGAAGAGGCCCCTGCTCATTGCA
The DNA here is from genome assembly GCA_013398155.1 of Pedionomus torquatus. NCBI lineage: Eukaryota > Metazoa > Chordata > Aves > Charadriiformes > Pedionomidae > Pedionomus > Pedionomus torquatus. The sequence continues at coordinate 105,564 of VZRU01012323.1, forward strand.
GAGAGGTTGGACTAGAAGGCCTTTAAAGATTCCTTCCAACCCAAATGATTCTATGATTCTATATATTGTTTGGTTTTCATTAAATAAAGTTTGAATAATTACTCTCTGTAAGAAGAGGGAAATACTTTTGTAAATTACTGCAAAGATATTCCCCTTCTCACAGTAATCTAGTCAGTATAAAAAAAGTCTCACTATATAAAATAAGAAAAATTTAAAAGAACAAAATAAAAGCTCATGCTATATCACCAAATAGACAAATATAATTGATTCTTCAATTCTAATTTAAAATCTGAGCCTTTTTTTGATTTTCCTTGCATATTTGCCATGTCAGAGGTAAAGAGCAGGCCCAACTGTAAGTTCTTCCTTCAGCTACTAATGCAGGAGAGATCTGTTATGAGACCAAGTGCCAGCACCTACTTATGCCCGTCTGTAAAACACAGAAATTGATACCCTTCCTCAAATTCACAGATACCAGACTGATATTGGAAATGCAGACATTTAATCAGAAACCATCCTTTTCTGACACAAGACCTTCCAAAAAGCTTGTTTTACAGTTTATTAAGCTGCTTGCCAAGTGGTTGGGGCTGCTGTAAGCTGGACCTTTCGCAACACCATGTCTCAGAAGTCACATCTTTTTGGGTCACTTGGATGATTTAGAGACAGAGTTTATAAGTTGTGACACTGCTGGAAGTGAAAAAACACAAGTCAAAACAAGGAAATTAATGCATTATAAATTTTAACATGTTTCTATCTTGCAGACTAAAGAGAGGTTTTACTTTTGAAAATTTTTTTAAAATGCCTTCTAAATTTGCCTTCTTTGGCTTCTGTTATATAGGACAGAATTATAGGACATAAATTTCAAATACATTATTTTTACTTTTTTTGCCCATGGTTAAAAGGCAAGTAATTGTGTAAGAAGGAAATAAGTTTGAGCTAAAGGTACATTATTTGAAAAGGAGAGTATTTTTAGTAATAAGGTTTGTGAGTGTTCTAGCTCACTCCTTTCCTAGGAAATCAGTGGCCAAACATGTCAGTTATTTCAGTGAGACAGAATCAGGTTGTTTCTGCAGAAGGGCAATAAATTATTATGGCACTTGGGATGAGATTTTGACACATGCTGCAGCACCTAATTTCAAGAAAATTTCCAACAAACTGACGGAGAACACAACAGAATTGGTTGCTACTCAGTTCAACTAAAGGTGGCTGAATTTATTTTTTTAACTACATAACATGAGTTTTCTTAGGCTTCCTCTTTGTTACTTTCCTTTTAAAATGTTAATTTTTTTACATTGCACTGTGTAGTGTTAAAAGTGTTGTGTTTATTTCCTTGTTCTATAAATAGAATCTATTACACCATGCTTTGCTCTTTCTAAATATTTCTCTATTGTGGTTTATTTACTTCCTATGTCCTCTTAACTTCCATCTTCAAAAGTTTTTAAAAAGAAAGCTTTTGCCAGGAACAGGGGAAAAATACTTCCGTCTTTTATAAGGCATAATTTTTTCATTACTTACAGTTTTCCTCTTTGTCTGAGAGGAGAAACAGCAAGTGACTGATGTTTCAAAGCATCTTCCCTGTAATGATGTGCATACAAGACAGTATTTTAAGTTACTGTAGGTCTGCAAATAACTACTTCTGAGCAAACTAGATTTCATCAGTTTCTTTCTAAAAATAAACCAGGCTTAAAATAGAGTCCAACAAGCAAGGTAGTATCAGACTCAATTATCTAGCTGAGTATTTTCCACAGAAGTCTGAAACTTTGAAATATAATTTTTGTTTGCCATAATACTTGTTTGTTTGTTTGTTTGTTTTTAATGAAATATCTACTTTATGTTAATATGTGGGTTTTTTTCAGCTTATGCTGAGTGCTACATTCTAGTTAGAACTCAATTTTTAAATTTTTCTTTTGTGAATTCTAAAATAGTCACGGAAGGATTACACCTGAGCAAGGTGTCTAAAATTGATTTTGACTTGCATAGGAAAAGCCAAAACATGTAAGAATATATATATATTTGTAAGTACGTTTTAAAGGAAACCAGAATACCAAAAATCTCTAGTGACTTCTAGAGTATCTACGGATGTCTGTGAAGGCGTTTGCCAGATTATGGAGACACATACGTTTTGAAGCAATCACTCCAATAAGAACTGCCTTCAAGAACAGACTTTTTTTTTTTCTTTTTCCCGGTCAGAGGCTTTAAAACCTACCTTTGTTTAACTTAGTTTGATGCAAATATAAACAGTAGTTGGGGGTGGTGGTGGAAAATACGGTTTCAGTTACATCATACTGAGGTCATGATATTAATAGAGATCCCAGCTAGACCAATTTGTTTTTATTTACAGCTGCAGACATGGAGATCTGATATACCAAAAGAGGACTTCACTTCTCTTTATGAAATCTGAATGAGCCAGATTTTCAATACGGGAGTGGGGTCAGTATATTGGTTAGTTACAGCTGGCAGGGAATACTGTTATATTCCCAATTGAAGCCTGTGTGTCAACATGCCAGTGAAAAAGATAAGAGAGTTATGTTGTTAGCCTTCCATATACAAAATGTCACGGTACTTTTTAGGAGACATAGCACCAAGGGAATGTGTATATACAAAAGGAAACCTGGAACAGCTCATGCACCTTGGATTCATTACTTTAGAGTAGCTGTGCACCATTATGTACATTACAGATGGTCGCTGTCTCTAGTTTAACAGTAAGTATATTTAAAAAGGGAACGTGCTGGCCTTTGGAGGTTGTCCTAAGAGAAGTCCCCCCTTCTTCTCAGAGGCAAGGGTTCCCCTGCCCGCAGCTCAGCTTTTGAGGGACTCTAGTGGTGTTTAGGTAAACAGCTTTGCGGCTGCTTATTTTATTACTGCCTGATAATAGACCACTATTGTTTATTGCAGGTGGCTGCCCAGCAGGTGGGAAGTTAAGGAACTGTATGCATGTGTGTTAGGGCAACGGTTTCCCCTTGTTAGGCGAGGTATCCTGTGTGAGAGTGTGTGTGTGTGTGTTGCGTGGCAGTTAATACAGCACTTATTGCTTCCAGGAACCTCAACAGCAAAATGTTTCCTGCTCTTTGACATTGATGGAAACCGAATTTATTATTTCCATTTCGGTGTTTTCACATTTGTTAGAGAAGAAACTCCAAGTCTGCATTATTCCAGCACAATCTATTCTTTTGGTTTCAGCACAGACAAAAAAAAATCTCAACACTAAAAATAAGTATTTTCTATGTTAAAATACACTTGACATTAAATATTAATTTAATAAACATTCTATACATATCTATTTGCATAAACAACATGTAGACAATGGATTCAGACAAGACAAGCTTTTTGCTTCTGTGAAAAAGAAAGTTTTCAAAACATTTTTTTCTCCCTCTTTTTACTTGGTATTGCTTTTTTTAACCAGTAGAATGTTTTATCTTGAAAAGATTTGGTTTTTAATAAGAAGCCATATTTCACTGAAAATGAGTGACAAAGCTGGCATTCTCACAAGTGACTGTCAATATATATATTTTGTTTATGTGCTCTTTTCCAAAATAACCCAGCTCCCCTTTTTCTGTCAGTGTACATACATTCTTCTGCAAAGTGCTTCAGAATGCTGCAACATTAACAGGGTTTTAGGAGTCCTGATGGTGCCAAAAGACAAACAAGAATGCAAAAAAAAATGTCCTTAGCATATAATTTAATTAGGGAATACCCCAAATAAATATACATGAGGCGGGGTTAAAATCTGTCACGTTAGACAGGGAGAAGATGTTAAATCTTGTAAACATCAGTGGAGCTTGTAAACTCCTGAAAGCAGATAGCCTCTCTTTTAATTTGGAAGGAACTTAATACGTTTTCCTCACCACCAAAAAGGGTAAACAATAGTATGAACAGAGAGACAAGCAGGTAATATGTCAGCTCTTGCAGCATGTACATCACCTAGTGGACATGCTTTGCATACTAAAGGGCGGGGATCTATCCTGCTACTGCATGTTTTCTGCTCCCGTTATCAAGGGCTAGTTATGATGCGTGGTTCCCCCATACGTGAAGCTGCGAAGTGCATCCCGCAATGCCCTGGTCACCTGCCCCAGCCCTCTTGCTGAGCCACCAAGCAGGGGACGGCATTTCCGTGCCACGGGACTTTTTATGCCTTTGCTGTTTTTCTGTTGTGGGGGGTCATGGCAGGATTCCAGCCTGTATTCCGGCTAAACTGGGAAGGATTTCACACAAGAAAGTATACGCAATGTTACCGTGAATCCCACAGCCTCCCTCCCGCTGCCATCCTCCGGACTGCTTGACCTACAAAAGGTGCAAGAATAGACTGAAATGAAAACAAAGTGTGGCCCATGCTAAGATGTAAAATATACTTGTAAATTAGACAGGGAAATTGGAAAAACATGGTTAAGGGAAAGGTTCTCAACTTAGAGCTATCAAGGATCCGGCTTAGCATGCCACCTGACTATTTAGTTTTATATGAACATTTACTGTGCCGCTCCATCCAAATGAGTGAAGTAGCAACTGCAGACAGCCCCAATCCATATGCCAAGGCCCAATCCAGCTCCGATGGAAACAAATAGTGGGATTCTCGCGTGCTTCACAGCTGGTAAAACTGAGCCTCTCAGAAGCGGAAGACTCTTTAATCGAGAGATATGGCTGAAAAAAAAAAAAAAAAAAAAAAAAAGCACGGACTTAAAGACTGCACAGTTTGAGCGGAAAAGTGAGGAGATTGTCTCAGCTCTGGATGGGGACAAGTGACAATGTGTAACACTGAGCTGCAAGGCAGTGACAATTAGGAGGGACATACTTGTCTCTATTTTTAAACAGCCGTGAGGTGAGTTGATATATAAGTTCTCTTCCAAGAATTTCAGTGCAGATGACTGCCCATAATATAATTATTCGCAGTAAAGACTAAGCCGTGTTTCAGCTCTGAACATTTGATCAGTCTCTGTACAATCAAAATATAGTCAGATTTGGACAGCCTAGCAGGATATTTCTGACTTCCATGTGCAACTATACTTTTACCAGCCTTTCTCTCACACAATGTCACACAGTGATACACAGTGTAAATCCTTCACATGTCAAATCAGACATGGCATCTACAGTCTGCAGAAAAAATCTGCAGGGTGTAAAGTTACCAAGTATTTGTGAGGTCTTCTGCGTATTTTTTTTCTTCCTGAAACATGAATTCATCTTTCAAATAATATGTTTATTTTGTCTTTTTCACTAAAACATATCTACTTTCTACAGAAAATAAATAAAGAAAAAGGTACGGATAAGAGGAGTTTGCAATAAGCCAGGCTTCAGTCATCAGCTTTGCAATATAATGATAATACTTGATGGTTACAATCTTTTATTATTTAGGAATGGTGTCAATTTATTCTCCCAGCATGCCTGAGAAAAGTATAGTTGCCATGAAGGAGTCAGTATTTACCGCTCTCTACTACACTTCATTATCTAGGTAGGCTTTGTCCTTAGTGAGAGCAGTGGGAAATGCTGTGCAATATGAGCAAGGGCTGGCAGTTTAATAGGTGATTTCTGTATTTTTCTCATTATGAAAAGAGAAGGCAGAAGTCTGTAAACTTAATCAATTTGTAGGTGGGTATTTAATCCTTAATAGCTCAGACTAGAGTTTCCAGAGTTTCTAAATCAAAGCTAATGTTCCTTCCCTATTTCAGAAGATAATACCTAGAAAGTTGATTAATCTTTTAGAGTGAAGGTAGGCACCAAAAAGCAATTGGTCTGGGTTTTTTTTTAAAGCTGTAAACTGAGAATTAGAACTCGGTGTTCAGTCCCTGACACTTTAGCAAAACGTGCTCTGGGACCATTGGCAAATCTTACTTATTTCTCAGTTTACACATACAAGGATTGGGATAAAATTATCACACCACAAAGATTTTCAGGCTCAACTAAAGCTTCTGGATCTGCTGTAGACAAAGGAAGCCTTTTAGATTATTTCAAAATATTTTAAAATACTTTTTTAAAGGTTCTCCCATGATTTTGGCCTTGAAATAAGCCACTGTAAAACAGATAGCTTTTAAATTAGAAATCAATGCCAGACTTGCCTGTCACCATTTTTGTAAATTGGGATCACAGTGGACAAAAACATGTCCTGATTTATGCTCTGTTGAGCTGAATTTACTTCAAGGTAAATTTGACCTCATATTAGCATATACCAACTTTTTCATTAAAGCTCCACATCCCTAAATATCTGCAGAAAAGGTAGATTTTTCCAGATCATAAAACATACTTTAATTGTATTTCCAAAATCAACCAAATTTTCAAAGCCAGCCACAGAGACTGACAAATATTGCTATAAATATGCTTATAAATAAATATATATGTAAATACTTCCCTCCATTCTGAAAATATGTATGCACTTATGATAAACGCACATAAGGTTACTTTGCATTCAATAGGTCTATTTATGTGCTTAAAAATAGGCTTTTGTAAATTTGCAAGATCAGGCCTATACTGTGTGTGCATGCGCATATATACTTACAAGAATAAAGAATGCAGTTTGCTTAGAAGTTCTATTCTCTGCTCACTCTTTTACTTAACATCTGACATTTGAAAAAATTAAGCTAAATGTCCAGGTAGTTCTGACAGTTCCAATCCATTATCTGCAATCCGAAAAAAAACAACATTCTTTTTTATTCAGTGTATGAAGTTGATTTGTTGTGGTTTTTTGTTTTGTTTTGTTGTTTTTGTTGTTGTTGGGGGTTTTTTTTGTGTGTGTGGAGACGCCTTCTTTATATAGTGTCAACACGACAGTTTGCTGTAGGTTGTCCGACTGACAATAACATTCTCTGGAAAAAGTAGAAGGGAATAACTGATGAATCGGAAAATATATGGATGCCTACTGAAAGGATTATGTAATGAAACACAAAGTCAAATGGTGGCATGTTCTATTAATTGTAGATGATAGTAATTAATTTTCACTGCAGTTGCGATCGTGTCACTGCTTTCTGAAGAATCCAGAATCCCTTTTCCAGGAAAGTGTGAAATTGCATCTGAGTTCTGCAAGCCATGAAAGACTATAAAATTCTCACCAAAAAAAAAAAAAAAAAAAAAAAAAAAAAAAAAAAAAAAAAAAAAAAAAGGAAAGGAAAGAAAAGAAAAAAAAGAGAGAAGGCAGCCCTCTTCAATACTGTACTTTAGAAAGAGGGGAAAACAAAGGGAAAAAGAAAATGATAATTGTTTTCTCTAAGGCTATTATCTAATGCAAAAGCAAACAGTCTGACTGGAAATCAGCTAACAGAAGGGGATTAGAGAGTGGATCTGAGAGTGGCTTGATTTCTAGCACTGCTGTCTCTTCACACAGTGATGAGACACAGGCAGAGCAGCCAGGAGCTCTCCAGATGGCTAGAGAAAGTGTTTGTCTTGGGTTACTGCAGGGCAGTCTGGACTCTTAAAGCCGGGGAGGCATCATTAAGGAGTAAGTTAGATGTCCACCCAGTAAAAGCCAGCGCAAGAAAGAAAGAGTAGGCAGGCTGCCCGAGAGGGACCGAGCTCGCCTATTGTTAACATATACTTGACCCCCACTAACCTCCTCACGACACAGATGTCTCCTACCTCTATCACCTCCCACTGCTTTAAGCCCTCCCCCCCTGCACCTGGGTAGCGGGGCCGGGCCGGCTGCCGGCAGTATGCTGCCTGCCTTGCGAGGTGCCTGCTAGCGGGGGAGCCGGGCGGAGCGGAGGGGCGCGGAGAAGCGGTGCGGAGCGCGGCGCAGCCTCGGGCGGGCGGCTCGGCTCGGCCCGGCTCGGCTCGGCTCGGCCGGGGGCACAGCGATGCTTCGGCTGCCCGGGGACAGGCAGAGACCCCGCCACTGACAGCAGCCGCTCCCTGCGCTCCACATCACGTCTGTCTGCGGCGACGGCGACGACAGTAGCGGCAGCAGCGAGAAGGACCTTGGGCATTAACTATCTCGACTCGGAGACTTTGCTTTATTTTTGGTTCTTGTCCNTTTGGGAACACCTTCTCTCCCCCGGGTCAACCCTCCTTTAAAAAAAAAAAAAAAAAAGCGAGAGAGAGCGAGGAAGAGGGGGGGGGAAAGAGCAGCTGGAGTTTCTCCTCAGCTCGTTTTGACTTTTGTGGACGTGGATCATCTGGACTGGGAAGGGAAGCCGCGCTGCGCTGCTCTCCCCTTTCCCACCCCCTCGCCCCTCCAGCAGCCTGGGCTGCCGGCTCTCCCCCGAGCAGGACGGGAACTTTTATTTGCAGCTCGCAGCCCGTGGCGAATGGTGGGAATCTCCGGTCCTTTGCAGTGTGAGTACGGGGCGCGGGAAGGGCAGGGCAGG
>VZRU01012323.1:122311-138339 GCA_013398155.1 Pedionomus torquatus
CCCCGCAGGGTCCGTTTCCCCGCCGAGGGCCGCTGAGAGGAGCGGGCACCCACCGTGTCGGTGCCGGGGTGGTTCTGGTGGCGGCTCCTGGCTTCCAGAGTCCCCCTCAGAGGATGACAGCGGGTTTGAGGGAAAGTGGCGCTTTTTTGGACTTTCAGTAGTGATGTTTCAGTTCTCGCCAGACTGAGGTGACTTGCCTGCTGAGTGTGTGAGTGTGAGCCCTTAGCAAAGGGCTTTATCAGCAATCATTTAAAGCAACATTAAACAATTACCTTTAAAATATATTTAAAAGTTTGAAATATTTATATTGCCATTTCACTTTGTCAAGTGTTTGCACTGATAGATATATAGATATGATCCGGTAACTAAAAGCCTAATTAAAATTTGTTCAAAGCCAGGGGGGCATGTATTCCTGTTGACAGCAGCGGATCGATAGGGTAAGACAATAGAGCCCCATTATTTTACTTCCATTGACTGAACATATTGACATTTCAGGTTTGTGATTGCCTCAGTGAGCATGATGAAACACTGAAATTCGCGAACCAACTGTCTGGAGTGGCACATATATTACTGTATGTCATCTCTGCCTTCAGGTTACCTTATCACTGAAGCAGAATGGTAATGGATGGCAGCAGAATACTTCAGAGGGGTTAGGGCTCCATCAGTTAAGAAGCTGACACATAGCAGGTTTCAGGAGTATCTTTAATTACACCTGGAATTACGTACGAGAGAAGATGGTCCTTGTTACCTGCTGCTGCGCTTCAGAGTTTACAGGCGCAGAAGCAGACAGGATAACAAGGTACTTATGTTTCATATTTTATATACATGACTTGATACCTTAAACTTCTGCAACAGCCCAAGGACTTCCAATTGTGCTGTTTGCATGGATGACATGTTCACCAATGGCAGCATCTCAGCGCGATCTTGACTCTCAAGTTCCAGAGCATCTTCTCCAGTCTGAAGATTGCAAAGGAAACAAAGAACAACTTTTAAATAAATAAACGTGCTGTGGGTTTCTCCCCCCTCAATATGCTCAGGGAATTCAGTGCAGTGAGACTACAGCAGAATTATACATACACACATTTACCCCTTAGTATAAGTACTGTAAAAAGAAATGCCAGTGCAATATGTGCATGTGTATGCATAATCGTGTATATTAATTTATGTGGTTGCATACAAATACATATATCAATAAGACCCAGTGGTTGCAGAATATACAACGTGTCTTATTATTTCAAAGGCTTTCGGATATTCTTTAAAATCTAGCTGACTGTAGAATGAAACCCATCAGGGTTAGGCAGAGATAGAGACTGAAATTAATTTAAAGCAGACAAAGAGCTAGTATGAAAGAACCACAAGTGATTTAACTCGTTTTTAAAAGTAAGTGTAATGAAAATATAAAATGTATTCTGAGTGTGCCATCGACTCAGCAATTGTTGCCATCAAGTGGACTGCTGATGCCCTTTAAGATGGTAAAAAGAAAACTAGTCCTTTATACCATTTTCATGAAAATGTTAGGTTTCTGTTTGATCAGCAGGTGCTGTTGAGATGAAAGCCATGTGTAAATTTTCAGAAGGCCAAAAGTGTCAGTTCAGAAAAGGAAAGTGATAAGAGAAAATGCAATCAGTTTTCCTGTTTTCAATTTGTGCAGGATTTGAAGAGCTGTTTTGTTAAACTGCTACATCTGCTCCAATATGAATATTGAACTACTTCCACTAAAAATAACACCCTATAATTTGGAAGCCATTGCAATCTTTTGTTAATGCAAGTGGGTTATTTAAAAAAAAAATCTATTCTGAAAAATCTCCTGCCTAATGTGCATTTTTGTTTATCGGCACTTTTATCTTCAGCAGATAAAATGGCATTATGCAATTAGGACCATATCTATTTGGACTGTAAAAATGGCACTGGATAGTTGAATGTCACTATATTGGTAAAAGGGTTTAACTCCTACATTTAAAATGATTTTATTAATAAACTATGATTGTATCTTAAAATGACAAGTGACTGCTTCCCCATTGCAACAATGCCACTGTACCTACTACTGAGGACCTAGTGCAGTCAAGGATGTTCAGTGTGTGACAGAACACTGTTGGACTTGTTTTGTTTCTGTTATACTTGCAAACCTTATGTTTCATCGCATCAAGGACGTTTTAGTCAACGGGGTTTTTGGAGTAACTTTTTCCATGATTAAGTGAAATCATTAAATCAGGCTCAAATGCATATATACCAAAATACTCACTGCTGTGAAGCTGTTAACCCAACAGAGTTTTATGAACCTGGAAAGCACAGCATTGGCAAAGCATAAATTTTCTATTGGTGCCATGTCCAGAGAAAATAACATTATTGCTCTCTAATGAAAAAAAAAAAAAAAAAANAGATTGTGTTTGTTAATTTTAGAAACAAGGACCTAAATGAAGAAGTGATAATTCACTGTTACATCTACAGGAACACGAGTAAACATGTGCGGAGTGAAGTGAGAGCTTTTATTTCTTTATTTCCACATAGAGAATTACCTGGTTTTAATATTAGAGTAGGTTTTAGCTGTCGGGTTCTAATCTAGTAGTCAGGAACTCAGTTTTTTTTGGCAGGTGTCTGCATGGGAAAGAGCCTTGCTGATGCTTCTGTTTGGTTTTGCAATTGGATTTGTAAGCTTTTGACCTTGGGGGATTTTCCTCAAAGTGATCTACAGATCAGAAATAATTAAAATTCAATATAGTGAAATTTAAATACAGAATGGATTGTGTGCGAGAACCATGCTTCTGGTAGGTTGTCTAGAAGTCTGTGGCATGTCTACTTTATAGTTTGTATTCCCAAACATAATTGTGTGCACACATGTGCATAAATTTATGTTGAATGACAGAGGGATGATTATTTATACAGATTTTATCCAAAACTCTGTGCACTCCTGAAACATAACAAAAAGCCTCCCTCCCCAGAAGAGTGTTTACATCCCGTGACAGTCACTAGATTTAAATCTTCTAAACATGAAAGTTGTTTCCTTTCCTCCAAACCTTCTTTTCCCCAACAAAGCTAACCCTGTTAAACCTTACCTTCTGTGGGACGTATACATAGTTATAGACATATGCACGAGAAGGAAATATTACAAAAACACGGCCGATTGGGGCAAAATGTCTGTAGCCTTAAAAAGCTTGTGATATCTGCCAACAGCAGAAGCTGCCCCGAGGAGGCCCTACCTCAGCTGACCCTGGGACGTGAGAGCCTTGAGAGGAGCCTTGTGTTAGTGCTCGGCGCCTACGTGGGGCTTTCTGCTCGCAAATATTACCAAGCAAATGCTCTGTTGTAGCCTGTTAGTGGAGATGACTGGCTGCCTGAAGAGGTTTGGTGATGGGATTTTTTTTATTTTTTTTTGATACTTTTTACAGAGCTTGGTGTAGAGCCCAGCCCCAAAAGAATGATTATAGCTGGATGTAGGATATCCAGATTTTCTTATCTAAATTTTCTGAACACATTCATGTGAGTGCTCTGTTTTTCCTATTCTTTGCCAAAAATGCTGCATGCAGTTCTGCTGTTCCTGTTGAATAGTTGCCATATTTAACTCCAGTGGTTGTGAATGGAAATGTGAATATGGAAAGAAATCCTTTCATGCTGCTTTTAGTCTTTTGTATCACATTTTGGGATGCCTGGAAAGGAAGGGCATCCTAGATATTCAAAATATTTCTGAATACACACAAAGAGTTTGAAAGTAAGTTCAGCAACTTGGTTTTGTTTATATGGAGGTTTTGGGCACGTGTGATACAGTGACTTACCTTAGTGATAGCTTTTTTCACTCAATCTTATTTATTGATTTTACTCATAAAAGCACACTTGCATTGTACAGAACCGTACAGCAACAGTATTCCCGAATGTTCCTGTATTGCAACATGCTGACATGGTATCTTCATGGGATAGTTCATGATTTCTTCAGTCATTTCAAGAAGATGCTTGACTGATTGCCACTTTCCTGTCCATCAGGGCAGGTAGACTGTAATGCTTATAATAAGTAAATATCCAAAGATCATGGAGGAAGATAATTTCTTTCTGAAATTAGGTTGCTGTCTGGAAAGACAGAAGACTCCACCTAGTGGAGTGGAATTAATCTGCATGCAGTGGCAGGCAATGACATACAATAAAATAGGTATAATTTATGAAAAAACAGGTTGATGCAGTGAGTAAAACCCAGGAATTTTGACAAGCATCTGGGGAGATGGTTGCATGAGCATTACAAATTGTACAAGACTGTAGTTACTTTTGGTGCTCTAGGAGGCTTACATATGTCTGCCTTGTTGGATGTTAATATACAATTTCCATAAGTAGTAGTCATTACCACTAGGCATTTTATTTGGAGGCATACTGACTAGATTTTTTGATTTCTGGTGATGACCACACAGGTGCCCCTTTTGAATGTGGCCCAGGTTTTATTTTAATAGCTTGGGCAAAAAACCCCAATCCAACCCCCAAAACTTCTCTGCTTTTTTTCCATTGTGACTTATTTTTCCAGAATACATTTCATGGGTTTGTTTTTGGTTACTTCTGTGATGGCAGTATCAGGATGCTGGTTCTTCATGCTGTCACAACAGGTTGGGTGGCACATCATGCCTTATGATAGTCCCATGGCGTAACAATGTCTTTTACGAAACATCAAATTACGTGGGGTTTTGAACCTGTGCTTTGCTTTGCCATTGATTTAGCCCCATTGTGTTAGTAGGATAGAATACAATGAATTTTAAAGGAGGCAATTTTATGAAAATGAATTAATAAAATGAATTTTAATGGGAGGCAAGTGAACACCCAACCTAAGCAGCAAAGATACTGTCCTGAAATCCTATTGGAAAATTCATCTCGGCATTAAATTACACCTGTGTTAGACAAGTTCAAGAAGTGAATTGCCCTAGACCAGCTCAGGCTTTGAAATTGAGAGAGTGAGGCTGTTGCCAGAAAATGAGATGATTAGGGTACGACAAAGGAGTCAGAATGATACTGCTGCAAAGGATGTTTTGGAAGAGTGCTCCAGAGGAGTGCTTTCAGTGACAATCCAGGTGGGTTAGTTGCCAGAGCCATTAAAGCATAGTGGTGCCAGAGAAAGCTGCCAACAAATTTAGAGATAATGGCACCTGCGGGTGTGCTATCATTGGGTGGTAGTGCCAGGATGATTTTTTATTTTATTTTAATGGTGGCATTGCTAAAAGTATTTAAGGGTAATGTTATAGAAAGGGTTTTAGTGAGTGAAGTCACAGAGTTCTAGGAACCATTAAGCAAAAGCTGTTTCATGATTGTACTATTTATTATTTTTAAAGCAAACCACTTAATGCTGGAAAAGCGTGCTGCAACCTGTATTAAAGCATGGTGCAGATAAGCAAGGAAACCATTGTACTGAACAGAATAGCCTAGTGTAGTTTCCTAATGTTACACGCATTTCATGTGCACAGCAATAAATTAATGCAACTCCATGGGTCAGCAGAGCTTCTAAACACTGGATTGAAAGTACCGGACCTCGGATCTTTCATGGTATTCACGCGTCCAGTTCTGTTGAAGATAGTGTTTCTTTTGTTGAAACCAGAGTCTGAGGATCTGGACCTTCAGGCTTTCTGTGTTCCCTTCTTATATCTGTGATCTTATTAATGCTTTGCTGGGATGATTCTGAGACTTAGATCCAGATACAGCCCTAATGGCTTTATCTTACGTAAGGTTAAGTGAGCTGGCCAGCTCAGGTCTTAAAGTACCTCATTCTCTTTGAACTGTAGATTACAGACATACCTGATGAAGAACTCCATAGAGAGAAAAAAAAGTCTGTTCCATCTGTAATAATATTCTCAAGAGGTTCCCGTTGAGAGCGTAGGATTAGAATTCTCAACTTCTGTGTCCCAAGAGCTGTGTAAACTGGGTTGAAGACAGCTGCCTGCTCCAAAGTTTTCCAGAGTAGTGTGCAGCTACAGGAGTTTTAAAGAATGAATTAATGTATAGTTGCACTTCCAGGTTCTGAGATAGGTCCCATCCTCTTACCATTAAATTCATGGGAGGTTTTGATGTTAATTTTCTTTCTTTTTTTTTTTTTTCAAAGTCCAGGCCTAAATTTCTCCTCTTACATAGCTGTTACTGGCCACTATTGTTTTTATTATCCCATAGCTTCTCTGGGAAGAGAAGGATGGTCAGGACCTCAGTGACATTGCCAGAGCAAGTCATCAGTGACTGTGTCTGCTCCCCAGGAGGTCACAGGAAGCAGGTGGCTTATGTTAGTTGTCCTCGCTCCCAACTCGTGTCCTTCTGGAGGCAATTTGGAAGTGGTCAGGAAGTATCAGGCCCACTGTGTCCTCCCAGGTTCACTACTTTGCACATTCATAATAATTTGAGGTATGTGCTAGGCAAGGGAAACTGCATAGGAATCCTTACTGTCCTTCGTAAGATGTGTGGCTACCTGGCCTGGAAGGGCTGAATGCTATTGCTGCACAGTGTGTTTGGGATTGCAGCTGGATTCTAGCAGAATAAGAAAGAATTCTATTAAAAAAAAATAAATTAAAAGGTATTTTCATAACATACAGCCATGTTCTTCTTTCAGTCTATTGATAAAAGTTCTAGGAAGGAAAACCACAAAAACTCATGAGGTGCTTGAAATATTTCTGGAAACTATGATCCACTTTTATCTGGTGCGTGGAGGATAGGGAATACGAATGCATGTCCTCCTCAGGCCAGTCAGGTTTTGTCTTTGTTGCAACTCACCATCATTAGTCTTGGATCCCTAAAAGGCAGTCAGTGCTGTGCTTTGGAAAACCAGTTAGGGTTTTGCTACCTGTGATGGGCTTCTTGTTAATTGTTTGCTTGATTTTTTAACAATGAAGGCACACAGCATTGCCAAGTATCTTGCTGCAGGTATCACACCCAATGCCATGAGCCAGGTTTTGAACCATCAGTAATGTTTCTTAAAGTGTCTTTTGGAAAGAATCTGTTCGTGTTGGAAGTGTTGCAAGTGCGGTGATAAATGTCATCCTACTTATTTATCTGCCATATGCATTTTGGGTGAAAACTGAGCTTCTGCTCAGGTGTACTCTTGGTTTTACTGAGACTACGTGCCTAAAAAAGGTGGGCTGCATAATTATGTGGTTCGTGAATCATACTGGTTTCTGAATCACTGTTATATCAGCCTGAAATACTAACAAATAATGAGCACATTGTGCTTGGACTTGTATGTTATTTAAAGAATAGCATTTTAAAGCAGAATATTTTGTAAAATGTTCGTTTAAAAACCACTTTGCAATTTGCTTCCATCAAACCCATTGTACCAGGAAAAATACCTCCTTCAGAAGGGAAAAGGTGTCAGTATTCTGTAAGAATATCTGACTTTTATCCAGCTATTTGCTATTTAAGCTCCCTTCTTTTCAGTGCAAGGAGATCAGCTGACAACAGCAGCAACCAAATCATGTTTTCAGCTGGGCAATTACAGTAGACCCTAAGATCTGCGACTGTCAACCATGAACGCAGATGCCTTCAAAGTTCTGTTTTTCTTCCATGTGGAAGTCGTTGGCATGGAACAGATGCCTTCATTTTGGAGAAACCAACCTCTGGATATAATTGGTTCTCTCTTCTCTTGTCCTCTAGGGACAGTCTCTCACAGATGAAATTAGATGAGAGAAAAAAAAGACACAGGCACACACACTCACACATGACACGATGCAGGAGTTTTCAGGATCTCTCTCTGTTTTGTCACGTGGAACTGTTTTACAGCTGGAAGATTTCACTCCATTTTTAGCACTCTATACACATGATGATGATGCTGTATGAAAAACAGGCAAATTAAAATACCTATCTGGCCAAAGTTTATTATTAATCTAGGCATGCATGTTTAGAAATAAGACAAGCATATCCAGCCTGTATTACTTTAGTGTTAAATGTTGACTTCTGCACTGTTGATGCCACAGTCTCAGCAATTGAATGTCAAATAGCAAAAGGGACAAGATGATTTAAAAAAACTTTTGTTGCAGTGGTAGAATCAAAGTATTTTTGTGAGGTGGTTTACTGGTTGTTAAAACAGGAGGGAAAAAGTGAGTAGTTGATTTTAAACTATCCCTAGCATACAGGCGTTCAATGAAGGAAGCTCATTTACAGGAACTTTAGCAGAACTGGTCCAATGAACACCTGTGATGAGCCATTGCTGGGAGTCCTGTGGTAGTGTACTGAAAAGCCTGTGTCTTCTTAATGCAGATGCCTAAAATGGGATGATGGTAATTTAAGGGCTCTAAGAGGGGGAGAATCTGCCAAGTCTGTGCCCTTCAAAAGCTTTCATCACTCCCTTTCCCCTCTAGTGTAACAGCTACCAAATCATTGCGGTTTATGAGATTTAGTACTATTAAAATAAATGAATACCATCTTCAGGTTACCTTAAAATGCTCAGTTGTGAACTGTGACAGTCAGCCAGTGATGTGTTAAGAGCTGTGGCATTGGGTAGAGTGTGTACCTCTAGGAGAAGGGTGCAGCAGGGGTCAGGGACTGTCAGGAGGTAAACTACCACTGCTGGTGCCTAAGAGCCTGGAGATCTGTCATCTCTGGATCCTTTTTCTTACTTAAGTTCTATTTCTGAGCAGAAGCTTTTTTTTTATATTGCAGTTTAGTGTAACAGTCCAGTTCAATCACCAAGTGTAAAGTTTATCTCGGCAAATGTCACTCTTACATGAATTGGCTGATGAACTGTTGGAGTTGCTTAAAGATGCTGTGCCTTTATAAACGCAGGTAAATCTTGCTGGTAGCATATTAGTGACCTGAATTCTGAACCGTATTTTCAGATTTTAACAGCAATTTCCATTTTTCATGAGAGGAGAAATTTACTACAACTGTAGATTTTCTGTCTGTTAAAAGTTGTGTGGAAATGTCACCAGCAATGAAAGCTCGCCAGAGTTATTTTGGTGACCTGCCTTGGTCTGGGTAGCTGGTAGAAAGCAGCCTGCCTTTTAGACACTTCATGTAACCAGATAGTTGCAGCGTGCTGTTGTCCTTTGTTTCTTGCTGACACCCACAAGTGGGTTGGGTGGAGGACATTCACTGGGACTTCCAGCAGTTAGAAGGAAGCCCAAAGTAAACTTAGTTTTGGACTTTACAGGGTTTATAAAGGAGTAGGTAGACTCTTTGGTGTAGGACTTCAGTTTCCGATTTGCAGAATTTCAGTGCAACAGTGTGCTGCTCTTAGCATTGTCTTTCTGAAGAACCACTTATTAAGGGAAAAATTTCATCAGAGTAGTGCTTAGGTGATGAAGGGATTTCTGGCAGTAACTAGGAAGTGCAGTAATGGTTGATTTCTTTTGAGGCTGATCCTGATATTTGTAGTCTTTACATCCTATTAATTCCTTGAAAGATAAGCTGATACAAGAATGATTTGCCAGGGCCAATGGCTCTTCTAAAAATCTTGGCTCAGGTTCTTCTCTCCACATAGAAGATAAAAGCACTGTGAATATGAGGTTAACTGAATTCAAATAGAAGACTCTCTCGAGTTATTGCATTCCTTAGAAAATAAATACATTTCTCATATGGTTGAGATTGATCAAAAAAGTATTCTGTATGCCAGTGATTACATTCCCATCTGTGATTAAGGTTTTCTGTCTGCATCTGGTTTTCACATTATATTTCTGTAACAAGAATCCTTTATATGGCAGAGTTCATTCTCTGTATTTTCTATTAGCTGCAGCTTGAACTACTGCACGGATCGCAGATTTACACATGTGGTTTTCATTACTTCATACCATTGAGAAAAAGTAATATTTGTTTGGGAAAGTATGTTTTTCAAAATTTCCATGGTAATACAACATGTTGATCCTTTTTTATAACACTCTTGTGAGACTACAAATTGTTTGAGGCATTCTACTTTCAGTGAAGTTCAGACTTTAGACAATTTTGCATGTACATTCAAACAACAGCAGTTGTTGTTCAGGAGGCAAAAT
The DNA here is from genome assembly GCA_013398155.1 of Pedionomus torquatus. Classification (NCBI taxonomy): domain Eukaryota; kingdom Metazoa; phylum Chordata; class Aves; order Charadriiformes; family Pedionomidae; genus Pedionomus; species Pedionomus torquatus. The sequence continues at coordinate 132,235 of VZRU01012323.1, forward strand.
AAATTTAAAAAAAGGAGATTAGCATAGAATGGGCATAGAACACATCCATCACTTTGGAAAATGTGACATATAGAGAAAATGAATGTGGGGCTGAAATGAAGGGAGGGTAGTAAGTTAAAGTGATGTCTTCATTGTAAAGTGGACAACAGATTTTTTTTTTTTTTTTTAGTAAGAACTTATCTTTTTTACCATAGAAGGTTTAAAAATCTTTTACCAGCTATGAAAAAGGAGTATGCTATTCAGCAGACACAAATACTGAATTCTTCTATGTTACATAATTTAACATATTTGATCATGATTATTTCTAGTGGCCAAATTAGTAAAGGTGAGCAAAACATGAATACATCTTTACAGATGGCAGCTGTGAGTAATCCTGAATGCAAAATAAGATGTTACTTTAATGTTCTACTGTAAGTCTATATTTCAACCCGACTATGCTATCATCACTCAGTAGAAAACTTAGTGTTTAAATGATCTCAGTGAAATTAATAGGGTCACTTGGTCAGTGAAGGATTTCCCAGTTTTGTTAGGGGCATGAGATTACGGCCATAAAAGTCAGATCAAAGAATAACAGCAATTTAGGGATTATTGTGTGCATTTGTGGAAGTGTAAAATGTTACACAAAAGTCTGGACAATTGAAAAGTACGCAGTTCGTGATAAGGCACAACTGGATGGTCATTTTTGTTGCCTACATAAGAACATGGTGACAACTATAAAATTTAATAAAAAATAAAGAACATTTTAGAAAAGCAGTTATTGCACCCAAGCTGGGGATCCCTAACCACCTTTTGAAGATTGTTTTCCAAATGCCAAAGGCAGTTGTGTCATACTGAAAGCTTCGCAGTTGCCAACTGCTGATAGAGTTCTGCAGTCCTTAAAAGCCTCTCATTTTCACTGGAGTCAATAGAATTGTGTCAAGGCAGTGGGGAAACATCCAGCCACGAACATGGGAAAGAAAGGACTTTAAGTACTGAACTCCTTTGTTCTGTAACCTTAACTTTAACTTGGGAAGGTTTGCTTTGATTTGAGGAGGGTGCTTGTTTGTGGGAAGAATGGCAATTTCTAGCACAAACATAAATGTGATCTTTTTGCAAGTGCCCTTGAGCGATACGTTTTTTTGCAGAAAGATCTAGTCCAGGAGAGTGTGGGGCCTGGGTCCTTGGTTAGATGCATGCAGCTGCGACCAGTTCCTTATGCATGCTTAACTTCATGTCCTGAAGTACCTGAATAGTGGATGCAGATTGAAGCATGTATGTAACTGTATGTGCCTGGCTCTGAAAATCTTTCTGCCTTGACATAATTACGAACCCCTGAGAAGCCTATTAATGTCTTGGAAAAACTGACAACGCTGTAATGCAGTCTCATGCTAATGACAAAGTATTTGTGTAACCCAAATAAACAGTTTTTGTAGGTGTTGGAGCGGGAGGGAAATTGCCTTTTCAAAAGTGGGAGGAAGATTTGTAAATATATCAATGCCTTTTTGATCTCCCTTTGTCTAAATGTGTTTGCTGTTACGACTTACAAATCCAAATTAGTATAGCGATGTGTAATTGCAACGTCTCTATTTTTAGTAACCATGTTCGTTTAATAAATGATTCTCTAGAGCTTCTGTTGAAACAGGTAAAGTATGCAATATTCTATATTGTATGAATGTATTTTAAACCAAGTATTTTTACAGCATTAGCTAATAGGTTTTTTCATGGTAGCATATAGGCTGCCCTTAGTTTGTTGCCCTCTGTATGTCAACTGTTTTAAACGAGCAACTTATAAAACAGCCTTTGTCAAAGAATTAATACAGTTTTAAAGTACTACCTTATATTAACTAAGAAAATGTGGGTAATTGATTTAGAATGATAGCATTTCTGTCTTCCCTTTTTATTTCAGAGACTGCTATTATCATGCAAATGAAGGGGTGTGGTGCTTCAAACTGGCTGTGATATGTGCTTTTTTTTCCTTTTTTTTTTTTTTTTTTTTTTTTTTTTTTTTTTTTTTTTTTTTTTTTTTTTTTTTGTTTATAGAAAAATTTNTGTTGTTGTCAATAGAAAAGATTGATCTCTGGGCTGGTGAACGTAATATCTGTCCCAGTCAGAAAAGGAAAGAGGAAATTAGCAGAGCGATTGGTGGAGGATGATATCTGTCAAAAGAAACACTTGGAGAGCACTGAGTTTAGTGATAGGTGACTGCCGGAAAAAAGGGAACTTTGAATTTTGTCAAGGTAAGGAACACAAAAATATTTGATTAATGTGCATACCTTTTAGAAGTTATTTTTGATGACTACCTTGCCTTGTAAACTGTAATTAAAAACAAAATCTTTCCCTTTAGCCTCCAAAGAATCTGCCTAAATCAATGAAGGTGGTGTCTTCACATTTATATTGCTGAGAAAGAGTACAGCATAAACAATAAAATCCATCAGTGATGACTTTTCTAAAATCTTCTGTAGCTTAAAAATACATATATGTGCAATTTTTAACTGCGGGTGTTTTTTTTTTTTTGTATTTTTGATGACATAGGTGCTCTTTACCTAGCATGTAAATATTACTTAGCTGGGCTGTGAAAATAATAAAGTTCAGTTTCCTGAGCTGTGAATTGGAACAGTACTTGGAACCAGGTTAAGGGACAGTTGTAATTGCATTGGCAAAAAGTTTGTGTTTGCAATTTAGTGGAAGCTGCTGGTAAACTCATTGCATTGCGAATCTGTGGTAAATTTGATTGAGATGATGCTGAGTATGAATATTTGTTTCTTGTGTGCAAAGATCTTTACCATACTGGAAAAGTAAATCTGCTATGGGAGAACTAAACTTCTAGATAACCTAGGACTGCCATGCCTGTCTTTACTGTAACTACATTTTTTCTCCTAAAATGGTGTGTCTGGATGGCAAGAAACTACTGAACTGATTTTTAAGTGCTTTCCAACAGTCTGATACTTTCTTTCTCTGCGGTGGACTATTTCGCCTGTGATATAACTTTATAGAGTATGATACCAAAACAAAATGAACAGTTTCTGAGTACTGTAGGCTGTCCTCCGGTTAGTTTTAAAGGCAGCTGAGGCTTGATCATGTCATTGGCCTCCCCACCCGAGACACTGTGGCCCAGGCTGCTCTATCTGTGGAGCGTGGGAAGGGGATGGAGCACAGCTGAGAGAGCCAGCAGGAGGCTCTGCACATCGCGTGGTGGCAAGCAGCCGGGGCTGAGGTTTTGTGCACCAGTGTGAACATACTTTAAAAAACTGAATCCTATTAAAAATGAATTTGCATTCTAATCCGCGTTCCTAGTGTAGTTTAAAGCAAGTAAGTGCTTCTCTGGGACCTTCCTGTACACAGGCAGCATTGGAAAAGAATGAATAATCTTAGCAGGGCTTCTTGCATTTTTATTTTGCTAATTTAGCAGTATATAGTTTCAGACTTAAATCTCCTTTCTTCTATCTACAGTGTGTTTTTCAAACTGCAAGTGTACCCCATACAGGTGGTTGTTGTTTGGTTTCTTTTACCATATGGGTCTTCAAAAAGGATTTTAAAAATAAATAAATGTGAAATTCGTGCCTGAAGCATGCAGTGCTGGCGTACTAATGGGAAGCTTATTGTGGTTTATTGTTGTCAGAGCACGTGCAAGATAATGGAAATTTCCTACAACTTAAGGGAAAGGGATGTTTTCTAATACTATTCATTTTTATAAGAATAGGGAATTAATACGACTAAAATACACCTCATCTTGATAAAGTTGAAATGATCTGCTGAAATAAATGGGGAGGGAGCAGCACATTCTCTGTCTTGTTAACTGTTGGGCAGGTCAGGCTGCCTGTATCACCTGGGTGCAGGCACAACTCTGCTATTGTGAAGTTGCTGTGTACTGAACATTTCCCTTTCCCGTGCAGTTCTATCAGTGTAGCCTTATATCAAAACAAACATCGTCTCTGTAACACTGTAACATGATTTACGGAGTTAATGATAGTGTATAGTTTTCACCTTGGGGATCAAGATAATTCAAAACTGCTTTGTAGCTCTTTATAAAAGAGAGTGATCAGTGGTGGTTAGCAGTTGTTAAGATCTTTGAGATTCCCATTTTGACATGTACTTGAAATGAGGTGACTGGGTAAGTTCCCTACATCTGGCTGTACGTGATTGTAACATGTTCAAAAATAGTCTTAAGTGGCCAAGAAGCTCCACATTGAGATTTGGAATGTGTGATTAGCGATGAGGCCATCACTCCTGTAGATTAAGTTAGTACGTATGGACTTTGCTGTGCCCAAGGAGATTTGACTTACTATTTGAAACCAAAATGGAATAAAAGGCAAAATAAAAGGTGCTTGAGCCTATCACCTCCTTGAAGCAGTAGCCTCTTGTAGCATTGGACTACCTGCCTGCCTATGCTTTTGTGGTCCCTTTTGTGTGTCCTCATCCATCTTTTGCTATTGCAGTCTTTTCTTGGTTTCCTTTTTTATCCTCAAAACAAGTGTTTGCTTACCTATGTGTCTTAAAGAGCACCATTCAAATAATAAGCTCCCCTTCTAATATATAAAAGAAGCAAAAGGGGACGAGTGTATTATAGACAGTGATTTGTCATTACAGAGCTCACAATCAGATTTTCATCTGCTCATGTGGTGCACACCTGTGGCTTGCTGGCGTTGCTCTTGATTGGAGTGTGAGAGATCTTAATGAAAAACAAAGCCGGGATGACAAGAAGAGACTCTGTGGCACACAGGGGTTACTTCACGCGTCGTAAGAAAGTGAAATTCGAAATGCACTGGTTTGAAGGGAACTCCTGGTGAGGAGGGAGCGGAGCATGCCTGGGTGACTCTGCAAAGGGAACCAGGGTCCTGCTTGTTGCTGCCTTATAAATAAGGCGTTTTTCTCTGTGGGTCAGGTTAATTTTGACCAGTTGAGAGCAGTGGCTAACTTCCCCAGTTTACTTTCTGAGCCAGTGAGAGTATCCTGGGCAGGAATCCAGCTTTTGAAGTACAAAGAAAATAACCCATAATCTGTATAAAATGCTGGTGGATGGGGAAGGGAGGAAATGTACAGAGAATAACTGAGTTTGAGAACGACTGTGTTAAAAGTAGAATGTAAGAGATGTGTGTGAGAGATGTTAGTATTTATTTTAATTTTGAAAATACAATCTTTGAAATTTTTGAGGTGAGCAGAGGATGAGCTTTGACAATATGATGTATTTGTTAGTAAACGGAAACCAAGCACTCCAGCTGAAGCTGGTTTTCTAAGTGATTTTCTTCCCTGAGTTTGTGGAGTTTGGGTTCTCTCTCCCCCCCTTCCCTCTTGGTAGTAATGTACTGTGGCTCTGATAACGTTAATGGGCTTTGCCCCACATGGAGCAGCAAGTGTATTGTACCACTGCTCACTGATCCCAGGTCAGTGTGATGCGTGAAATCAATTTATTTGAATCTCTTTGCCTGTATAGGAATTTGGCAGCATGCCAGTTGTTTTCATTTAATGTTCTTTGTGTTGAACACAGAGAAGCAGGCATGCTTTTGTACTCCTCTTTCTTCTGGGCTCTTCTCTTTTCAGCCAATATTCTATTCTGTGGATTTTTCAGAGAGAAGTAGGAATGCATTACCTTTTTTAAAAATCATTTTTGTTTAAATAGCCTTTAAAGAGCGTAAAAACTAGGTCAGTCATAGAGCAGCAGCCTGTGTAGGGTTTTCATTGAGTATAGGTGGTAACACCTGCCTTTTCCAGGTTCTTAAATCTGGAGAAAAAGGGAGAGAAAACACTGTTTTATTTTTCTAATGCCCAGTTCTATGATTTATGTCATCATGTGAGACAAAGACTCTTGAATAACACTTAAATCAGAATATTTTTATTTCAAAATAAATTAATATCTGGCAGCTGGTTGGATGAATTGGAAATCCATTTCAGGATCTTTTTCATTTTGAGTGATGACCTTAACATGAGCATTAATTTGGGAATTCCTTGCCTTATCTTTCTGTCTGTTCCTCCCCTCCCCCACATATTTAATATTTTGAATGGCTGGCTACCCAAAGGTAGGAACAGCTACCCAAAGTACAGATTTCTTTCCTTTTTCCCTTTTTTTTTAATGAGAAAGCAGCAAGGCAAAGTGTACAGAGCAAGTAATTTAGCCCTTCTTAAATACGG
>VZRU01012323.1:138464-149556 GCA_013398155.1 Pedionomus torquatus
GGATTTGTTTTAGAGCTTGGTGTCAGGAGTGGGAGCAGAGGACTCTGTTGATGCTCCAGGCGGTTGGTGCGGAAGTTGATCTGCAGAACCGCGGAGCCGTGGCACAGGGGTCAGACTCGTACACATCAGCCCCGTTTCCTTGTTTAATTACCTGAAGAGCAAAACATCCAGGCTGGGAGTGTGTGAAAACCCAGTATCTCGAACAGCAGTTTGCTGCTCTGACATCCTGCGAGGCCAGCCCTGTCTGTCCGCAAACGTCAGGGCTGGTTCCTGACAGCAGGCTATCTCTGCCGGGCCTGGGTTCCTTCCATTCAGGAGGCATTGTGTGGAAGAGGGTTTGGTCAGGAATTTGAGGTTCCTGCCGGTTCTTCCAGCCCGGACAACCCTGTGACAGATAGGCCTTTTTTTTTTTCTAAAGAATAATAATAATAATAAAATTGGCTCTTTTAGTCTTTCCCTTGTAATTCTGGCATTGGTATAATACCGACTGAAGCAAAACATGTTAACCCTTTCGCTTCTGAATTCATCTCTTTTTCCTTTTACTTGGTTGTTTCTCCCCCTGCTCAACCTGTTTTTATTTTCAGACGTAAAATCTTCTGAGAAGCAAATTCTTTCAGGTGGAGTTTGTGCTATGCAGTGAATAAACTTCTGAAAATGTTAATTTTAACATAATCATCATTCTTGGCATTTTAATTTTTTCATTTTCAGCATACTTGGCATGCTGTGGAATAAAACCAAGCCAGTGTTTGTTCTGGCATGGTCTGTTAAAACAGTGGTGGCAGCTATCAACGCTTCCATTCTCATTATTCATGTGATTTTCTTAGGCGTCCAGCTTGGCGGTCAATTTTAAAATGTCAGGATAGGGTCAGTTACAGTTTTTGCTCCGTGTAGCTGCTGTTTGTTGAGGCGGCTCAACAGGCTGAAGGTGCGAGTGCCTGAGGTAGGGCTCTGTGCACTGGTCAGGTTTGGGCACATAGATGGAAGTGTTGGGATGTAAAGCTGAAGGTCATAGCTGAGAGGTGCTGAAATGTTCATTTAGGTGAAGGTAATGAAAGTTGGGGTTTTTTTGTTGTTTGTGAAGAAATAGAGTATGACTTCCTGTTTGAATGGTCAGTGAAAAATAGGACTTGTATTTGGATAATGTTAATACTTTAGCTTATCACACAGTGCTGTTAATAGTTGCACTGGCAGAACTTAAGTACTTGTACGAGGTACAAGTAGTAGAGGGAGGGACCATAATTAATATGGCTTTGCAGAAAAAATGAGTATAGTATGTGACTGTTGCATTTTATTGTTGTGGGCAGAAGCTGATCCAAGAAAGGTATTTGTGGTTGTAGGAATGGAGAAGAGAGAGTTGAAAGTTAACTATGGTTTTGTTTTCTTTTATGCTGAAGTCTTTCTGTCCAGTCTGTAAAATGATGCCTATAGTCTGGGAGGACATGTTCAGGTGCTCATGATTTTGGGTACTTTGTAGGTGAGATCAAAAACGCTTGAGCAGTAGCTTATATTTTCCCTGCAAATATTTTATTAGGATTTTATAATATAGATTTAAGGGCATGCTTAATTTCCTGGATGCAAATATTACCAGGTAAGGATTTTAGGGGACCCTTCATTAAAAGAAGATAACCTCCAGTGGACACACGCAGCTGGGAGTCAGTGGCAGTGCAGTGGGACCAGAAGAGTCATTATGATCTATTGTGCCACTAATCCTCCACCTAAGAAGGATTTAAAGGGGATGGTGAAACAAAAGAGCTGTTACAGTGTATCAGATCAATAATCGTGGTCTAATAAACTCTTAAATATATACATAACCCTTCACCTTTAGAATCAGGCCCCCCTTCTTTATTATCAGCTCTTTAGACTACTTCAGTATAAAGGAACCTTAAAGTAAAAGTGAATTCTTAAATATGTAGTTTTAAAGCTTTTTATCCTGTCATAGTGTAAAGAAGCCACAGTCGAAATAAGCATTGCTTGTATCTACAGGATTAAGAAAACAAATGGTTTATGCATTGTGGTCAGTGTCATGTTCCTGTTGGGTTCGTACGTATATAGGGAAGTCAGTTAAACTTTTACAAGTCATGTAAGTCGTGTTCCGCCTTCTAGTGTTATAAAGGCCTTTATGGTTTTTTTGCAGTTCATAGTCTAATGAACTGTCCATGACCTCTAGCCAATCACTGCCCACCTCAGCCAGCAGCATAGTAAAAGAAAATTCTTCACAGACATGTGGTAGCGACAACAACCACACTGTCTTTCCTCCCACCTATCGGGTGCCTAGCTCTTCTTTGAAAATGGCAGAAAATGATAGCCTGTAATCCGTGGCTGTCACCTCAAAAATCCCTCAGAGATAATGGTTTTAAATCAGTATTATGTTTTAAACTGAAAAAATATTTAACTTGGGCATCTCCACAAGTCTCTGCTGTGACACTCTTGCTTAACAAAAGTTCTCGTGGATAACGGTTCCCAAGCTGGTTCAGGCTTTATTAAAACTGGCACCTTGCGTTGTGCCCAGACACTTACTGCTGCTCTTTGCAGATGTTCTCCTAGTGTGAAGTGCTGTAATTTGCTCTTGGTATGAAATTCCACTTCATAATCACCTCTGCATTCTTCTCCTGCTTCTCTTATGAATGGCTACAACGAAGCACCATGTGGAGTACAACACAATTAGATAAAATGAAATGATATTTAAAGGCCTGTGTTCCTCGAGGCTCCTCCCTGTTCCTAAAGAAGCAAAGATTTTGTATGTTAATTTTGCTTTGCTGTGATGGGGTTCATCTGGGTCAGACTAAAAGCACAAAGCTTCTATCAATGCATTATACTTCCAGGGAGTACGGTGTGCTCTTCCAATTGCACAACATGAATTAAGTCCCATTATGGCTCAATTGTGGAGTGTCAGTGACACTGTGACAGTGTTTGTCCCTCAGTGGTCGAGAGGTGTTTCCTGGTTGTTGATCACACGTGTTAATTGTAGGTAACATTTTACAGTAGCATACACAGCTTCAAATTCTGAAACTTCTTCCAGCTTTCAGGGCAACCAGAGACAGGAAAGGATGAATGTCCAAGGCAGCAGGAGCACAGACGAGTCATACAGTAGACTGGGGATGGGAGGTGTGTAGTAGGGTGGGGAGGGGCCCCAGAATCCAGACCGTAGGGGTAGACATGATAGCAGAGAGAGGACAGAGGGCACTGAGTAGAAAAGTAAAAGAAAAATGTGCTGGAAGGTGCAACTAAGGAAACAATGGAAAGAAAAAGGTTTCTTTATACTAAAATCAGTACCTTCCCTTTGTCACTCACATACAATAATGCTTTTCCATTACCAAGGGTTGCAAGAGTGTGTGTACTGATTCTGCTGTTTCCAGATGCTGAACTGCATTAGAGCAGTTCATTTGGTAATACTGCTTTACCATTTTAGCAATTACAGGGTCTGCCAGTGGGTTGTCCTATTATAACTGTGAGAAGACTCATCCATAACCACTTTTCTGTTAAGACTTAGTTCTTGTCATGTAAAAAGGTGCCCCCCTGCCTTTATGCCATTAAGCATTCTCATTCATCAGGAAAAGTTAAAAATTTGATGAGGAAGTGGCTTTCTCACCTGGCTCTGGAAAGCAAATAATTTAAGTGGGGAAATAATGCTTAGCTGTCTTAGATGTGCTCAAATATTTATTCACAGTCCTCATTCATTGCACTCTTGAAATTACTCGGTAGTTGAGGGGTGTAATACTAAATAAAATAAAGGCATTAATAGTAAACACCAACATACAGTACAGCAGCACTGCTGTGATGTTAGTGGCATTACTGTGTATATAAACCCGTAAGAAGGCCTGCAGGAGGGCCTGGTTTCCAGCCCATGGTAGTGGACACCAGCATAAAGATTTTGCTGCCTGATGGAACAGTAAGCTTTATTTTCTGAATGCTTGTCGTTTTGTTTTACAAGCACAGTGTATCCTTATCTTGTTGAATACACACACACACATTGAATAATACTATTCTTTAATTTCCCTTATATATATGATGACTATTGTTTGCAAATTCATATTGAAACTCATCAGCAACAAAAGCTTTGTATCAAAGCCCCTTTGAACAAAGCTTTTGTACTGTTATAAATGTAGTAAGTAAGTACAAATTGATCAATATATGACAAAAGGGTGAAGAAGGGAGGTCAAGAGGTGAAAATATTTCCATATAAAGCATTTTTCCCAGTTGAAAATGGCAGAATGAGAATAAATAAATGCTTTGTATTGCTGTGTATTTGCTCCACCTGGTGGATTTTCCTGAAAGTGTTTTGAATCCTTGCTAATAAGGGGAAGCTGTCTTTCATTAATTATAGAACACAATACCAAGACTAAGGCAACTTTTTTTTTTTTTTTTTTTTTTTCCCCAGAAATTTTTCTCTTGGAAACAAATATCACTATATTTTGCATAAACAAATACCATGCTGNTTGCAAAAGGCAGATTTGGGGAAAGAAAACATTAAAATTGGATATTTCACTTGGACACACTCGGTCAGTGCAGTAATCTCTATGAAAGCATGGCATTCCAAATCAATTAATAATAACAGTTTACTCTTTGACTCATCTAGAGATTAGTAATTAAAAAGTCCAAATCTATGGCTTGCGGGGTTATTCGTGATCAGTGAAAGCAAGGATTTGCTATGGCTTCCCCCCTTCCCTCCCCAGTTCTTGTATCCCCCCCATGAGAAGTGACAGTGCTATTGAAAAAGAGAGTTCCTGTGCCCAAGTGTTACTACTGCACATCGGCATAAAATCTGTCTGTCATTAAGCTAGTTTTGCAAACATTGTTTTCTTTGGAATTCGTAAGGACTCGGTTATGCTTTGATCATCTCATTGTTCTCCTTAGGTTATTTTTTTCCTTTATAGTGTAATGGCTCCCTAACAGAAGGTGAAGTTTAGAAAACAGTGTCTCCATATGCAAGGGATTTGGAGACCTTTTTATTGTCTTTAAAAATGTCATTCATAGTCCTCATTAGCATTTATTGTTGCAAGCGTACAAGCAGAAAATGTGAAATTGGTATGTCATGAATAGCTCCACAGAGCTCTAGAGCCCTGAAATTTTGCCTGCAGTGTGGTGTGGGGCAGGCATTGAGAGAAAGCTGGCCAGATGGCTGCCAGCACAGAGCAGAGCTGCAGGTTTTTGTCTCTGGTGCTGAGAGGAGGGAAAGTTCACTGGAGCATACGCTATCACCCCTTGCGTTTTAACAAAACTAACTCGCCATCAGTCAAAACGGGGAGGTGGTGACATTGAAACAAAAGTTTTCAATATAATGTAACAGTCCTTGTCAAATGAATAAAATATGTTTAGTTAGTGTCACAAATATTGACATGTTACAAAGAAAAATGCAAGGCTCGAATTTATGGCTAGTGGTGGATACGCTTTCACACAAATATGCTCTCACATTATCTTTATTATGAAAATCCTATGCATTGAAAAGACATCGCTTAGAGGTCAAAACTAGGGTTAATATACTACAGCAGGAGGAGTTTCCCTACCCGTGTTAAACGAACAAACACTGAGCTTCAAGTCAAAATGCAACTGATAGCTTGATAACTTCTTTATTTTTTCCTTTTCTTTTTGAGTCTTAAAATATGACCCTTGATCAGCAGGACCAGATATTCTTGTCCAGGCTTCTCTGGGTCACACCGAATGAGTTCTTTCTCCTGTCAGTGAAATGGCATCTTTGGTATTTTCTTGTGTCCTTTCAGAAATAATATCAAATCAATATCAGGTTTTCTAAAGTGCTTCAGTGATGTCTGTGCTCAAATTGTGTGGTAATTTCCTTTGAGTCTGAATGATGATAGAAATTAACAGTCAATTCTAATTTACTTTACCTACTCTATAGAAAATACTGTATTTAATAAAAAATGCAAATCAAAACTTGTTTTTACCCACATCAAGTGAAAGAAATAGACACCAAACCAGGTACACGTGAATTAGTCCAGATGAGCATTGTTACTAAAATGGACATTTTACTTCATAAGAGCATACGTTCTATAAAATCTGAAGCCTATGTTGGCCCTCCCATTCTGAATAAGTTAATTTTTGGTGGAACTATTCTTCTCCTGTGATAAGTCTTTATGTACGTTTTCATTGTTTAAAAACCTGAAATGCCATGGGGATTTCTAGCCATGCTCAACAAGAATGATGGTTTTTTTTTTTTTTTTTTTTGATTGAAAAGCAATAGGCAATCCAGGTTGCCAAGTCTGACCCACTGCCAAGGTTGCCTTTTTCTTAACAGATGATTTGAGATACTTTTCTGAGGACTAATTTTTGATTATCCCACTGAAATAGTATGACTTCTATGTTTTCTTAGCTGGAAAAAGATGAATACTTTCTCACTTCTGATTAATTTAATCCAGTACTAGAAGTAGCATGATGAACAGTTAGATGTCCAAGAGTAGTTTCTTCCCAGCTTGGTGACTCTAGCTTTCAACTATTGAGTACTTGTGTAGGTAATGTCACTTAGTCTGCATTTCACAGAGTTATGTATGTTTTAAGGGTCCCATTTGTCTTTTTTTCAGAAGTCTAGAAAGCCTTGCCAGTAAGGAAATGCTCTGGGAAATGTTTAGTGTTATCTGGCAACTGTTTTGTGTTGCATGCACTAAGGGCTACTACTAACGGATAAGCACATAACTTGTTGGAATATTTTAATTCCGTTTCCAAGTAAAGAATTAGAGGTTTATAAAGAAGTGCCTTTCTTGAATAGCTTGAAGTCTTTTCAGTAGCGCAGGATAAACATCAGAATCTAGGTACAATGTATGCCATGGAAAAAGTTCCACTCAGGGTACCCATTGCAGTCCCTAGGTGGACTCCTGTTACACCAGGCAAAAGGAATTACTGAGCAAGAAGAAATTGGTGAGCTTCTTCCAAAGGTGTGTTGCCTTTGCTACTGTACTTTGGTTGGACAGTCAAGTGGATAAAGTTCAGAAAGCATCCAGAAGTGGTCGTCCCCCGTCCCCTTCCATCAGCTCTACAGCTCACACATTAGGTGGGTTTGGCCTGTCAGTGGGATGCCTTAAGAAAACACTAATAGCTTCCAGCTGGGTGGAAAATCAAAACGTTTGGGAACTGACAAAACTAGCAGATTTGAATTTGAAAGCCCAGCTAATGCCTCCATTTTTATTTACCATTCGCCCATAAAAGATTATTTTCCAATATGTCAGCCTCATTTGGTGGCCAGTGGTCTGAAAGTGAAAGTGGAACAAGCAAGCGGGGAAATCTGGACATTAGTGAGTCCGCCCTTTCAAGCTGGTGTGCCACTTTGTGGAATGGCCTTCCCTGAGATTGGGGGGGTCCTAATGACCATTCATCAATGCTCGTTGACTGATCATTGAGTGCCTTCTCATTCAGTTTATCAAGTCTTGCACATAAAAAGTCAGAATAAGCATTATTCAGCTTTGTTAAAGCCAACTAGGAGTAAAATGCTCCATTTGAACCCATTTTGCCCTTGGTTTTTCACTTTGTTAATGCAGTCCTGCTTAAATGAGTGCTTTTATTGGGTCGGTTAGAATATCTGAAACTATTAATTCTCTTGTATTGAATAGCTGGTGGCAGGCCAGAGCAGATGGGGTAGAAAACTATTTGGTTGGGTGTATTGCTTTCAATTAGGATCAATGAGGTTTCAGCTCCTTTGAATTAACTCACTTAATACCCACTGTGTGAAGTCACAATGTATCACAACAGTCTGCTATAAGTAGAGCGGGAAGTTGAGAAGTCCTACAGAAAAGCTTTGAGTTAAATTCTTCCTTCACTGTTAATAGAGAGCTTTCATTAACTACAGATGCATTTCAGTGGACTTCCAATCCCTGTTATTAAGCTAGGTTTGTGCAAAAGGCAATCTCTGTACTTTTACTTGGTGATCATTTGGAATTTCTTTTCCCATCAGATCCATGTCTTAGTGACCTTCTATCATCCACTGCATTAAAGTCTTCTCTTTTTCCCCCTCAAAATATATTAATATGGAGGCTGTCTTGCCACCTTTACCCATTTTCAAAATAAGGAGTTGTAGAGGGTTATTTAAAATTATTTTCTAAAGTGTTTTGAATGATTGTCAAAGGAGGAGCTGCCTCCCACCAAGGAAGGTGTAGCGTAATGCGCACCGTAACATACAGAAACTGGCTGAAGATTACCTTCTGGATTTTTCACTCCCTTTGTATCCCTTTCATCTGGGTATTACACGTAATACTAACTTCTGTGATGCAGTGGAATTGTTCCTGTGTTGAGACCACTGCCTTTTTTTTCTTAGCAGAGAATAAAACCGTTTCACAGAACAGGATATCCACCTTTGCTTGGCCTGCTAAAATTTCAGACCTGGTGCAAAAATTGTGAGGGCAAGCTTTAAGTGATTGCATTAAATACGGGGTGGGGAATGTGAATAAATATCCACAGATATTTATTCAGGGAGGACTGCCAAATGGGTTGCAGCCTGCCTCAGTGTATTAAATAATGAGAGGGAAAAACTATTCATGCAGCTGGCTGCTTGAGAAAATGCTGAAGTAGTCTCAGATGCACAGGCATTCTGTTAGCCCCTTCCACGAGCAGACTTCTAGGTGAGAATCTCCAGGGATCCAGGTTTTGTTGACGTGGATCAATTTAAATGGCAATTACTGTAGTCAGATAACAGCTTAAAAAGGCTTTTTACACACAGAAAAAAGATGCATAATCACACAGCATATGGAAGTTCAATTTTGTGAGCTGTGGTTCTGTGGATTTACAATGTACTGATATTAAGACCTACTTTTAAGAGTGAACATTGTTTGGTTTTATTAAAATACGTCATACCTTTGACACGTTACTTTCTACTCTGAAGCTGATTCAGGCTGCATCTATGTTGATGAAAGGTTGCATTTCCAACTGTGAAAATGTTTTTCCTTTCATGTAGGGTACAGTATTAAAAAAGAAAAACAACACAGCAAATACAGTACTCAGTGACTGGTTTTAAATAGCGCGTCAAATAATAAAACAAAAAGAATGTTAAATTCTTTAAAGGCCTTGGTGGCGCAGACTTTGCTTATTGCTCTCTCTGTTTACCCCCCCTCTGCTTTTCCCCCCTTCATGAAAGTGGTCTGCATGAAAATGTTTTCATGTTTCAGTGTTTCTCTTGAGCTCTCCGACACTCAAAAAATCCATTACAGAGAACTTCGTTGCAGTAGATATCTAAGGATGAGGAAGAAAAGACCAGCCTCAAGTAGCAGACACATTGTATTGCTAGTGCAGGGGCGTTTACTGGGGCGAGGGGAGCTGCTCCTTTGCTTCTTTGATCATCTTGAATTTGCCAGTCCTGTGTTTGGAGTCTCCTATTTAAGTGAAGCGTAAGGGTGGCACTTATAAGATGTTATTGTGGAAATACCAGTACATTAAGTGACGCGTTTGCCTTAAGTGAGAAACACTCATGGGTTCATTCCGGATATTGGAAGGGTTGTTATTTTTTGCTGAATTTCGCATGTGTGTCCTTTTCCTAAATAGATCTTTATCAGGCTCTGTGGCAGCTAGAGGAAGGAAGAGGAAGGCCTGAAAGCAGGGCTGTTTCTGCACAGCAGAGGCAGAAGATGGCATAACGCAAAATCAGGAGGATGCATAAATAAGTACAAAAGAACAAGACTTGAACTGACAAGAACGCAGGTCCTCAAGATCTGACTTAGAATTGCTGCCTTTCTATATTAAATGTATATTGCTAAGGCAAAGCCAAACCCAGGACCTACACGCTAATCGCTGGAGAAATACTCATTACTAAAGGGAGAAGCTTTTGCAAGTGCTAAATGGGAGGAGAGTTTTAAAAAGAAGATATTTTTCCTTGTGCCTGGAATTTTGTGCAAGGCTATACGTGCTACAGAAGGCATGCGAGTCAGGCGTATGTTTCTCCTAAGAGGCAAAGATGTTTTACAAAGGACTAAAGAGGGACTGCTGAGAAGAAAATAGCCAGCTTTAGATAAAGCACTATAACAAAGACTTGTAGTTTTATGTATCATGGTGTCCATTAAAGCTTAATAGGGAAGAGTGCATTGAACCTAGCCAGGCATACGTTATTCATGTGAAGGATAAACATTTAAGGGGTGTGCAAAATCAGAAATTGGGAGGACATGATTGTTTAGCTTTTGAAAAAGCTTTACAGGGAAGATTTTGTTTTCATCCCCCACAGATCACCATGCAAGGTAGAAGAGAGTAAGCTGCAAATGTTTGGAACATATCAATGCAGGAATCCCAGGGGGTTAAAAGCACTATAGTAAAATAAAAGTGGTCTGCTTTCTAAGTGTGTTCTATTTTACACATACTACTGAGAATCTGAGAAAGGGAGTGATTTTGATACTCTGTTCACTATAGTAAAACAGCATAATAATGACAAAAGTGTGGGGAGGGGAGGAAGAGGAGGGGGGACCCTCCTGTATATCCTCGTGGACGTTTTGAATCTCCAGCTAAATAAACAAACGTAGTCCTATGGAGTGCAAAATTATGACTGTTAAAATAAAGAATGAATTTTTCCCCACTTTTGGAGGAGAGCTGATTCAAAGCGGTACTTTGTTCTTTAATTGCTGTCAGCAGAAGGAAGGGTTAACTTTTAAAGAAAAAATGAATAATTCAGTGTTTGGCTTATCACTCTGCATTTTACTTTCTATTCTTTGGTCATCTGGAACTTGGTGTGAAAGGTAGAGTAAAAGGAGTCAGCTGAGGGGAGCCAGGGTTGTGATAATTTGCACACACATCCCTGTCATTGTTCTGCCTGAAGAGACAGGGCTGGGTTCAAGGCCACATGTGCTCCTGTCATCATTCACATTTCTGCTCCAAGTGCAATACAGAGTGTCAGCTCTCCATCTGTCTTTGCCTGGCAAACGCACGCGCCCAGCATCCTGCCTCCAGCTACGCTGCCACAGCCAGTTCTGATGGCCCTCCTTGCTTCTCTCTGTTCATTCCAGAACAGGAGGCACTGAGCCCTAAATAAGCTTGCTTTTAGGAGAGAGCCATTTACAGTGTGGTATATTTTATCCAAGGATGCCTGGTGAGTTGAAATTATTGCAGCTCTTTCGGTTTTAAATGAGGATACGCTAATTGTTTTTTGATAGTATTCCCCCCCCCTTCCCCCCCC
>VZRU01012323.1:149593-182093 GCA_013398155.1 Pedionomus torquatus
GGTAGAAATAGCAGAAAGTCAGTGGCTTTGTGGGTGCGGGTCTGTGCAGGGGGGATCACTTTTAGTGAAGAGAAATACAGCTTTGGGCTGGCTTTCATGACTGTCAGCTGTACCTTGAATCTGTGAACAGTTGATCGGTAGAGATCATTCACAGCGTTCACCCATCAGCTGAAATTATCTCTGTGAAAAGCTGTTTATGTTAGAGAAGTGAAGGAGATTTATAAAACAAATTATTCCAGCAATGCCCTAAATCGTGGTCCTTAACTGTCACCAGGCAGATCACTGAAATATGTTGATTCAAAATAAAACAATTAAAAAAAAATCTGCTGAATTAAAGGAATTGCTGTGGAGCTGGAAATTTTAATAGGTTGGTTTCCTCAGGAAAATATTATCCTTGGATCTTAGGGTCTCTTGTCTAATTGATAAGTGTTATTGCCAATGAAAACGGTGCTTCTTTGCAGGGTGATTTGTCTGAGGGGTTTTGTGAGATGCTTGACCACGAGCGAGTAGATTGAATTTAGTGTGTTTTGTTTGGTGTTTTTTTTCCCCCCTTTTGGTAAGGACCGAAGCAAGCCATGTGCCTGATTATAGCAGCCTGTGTCCCTGGATAAAAAAAGACAGGGCTACAGATCCTACAGCTGGCTGGTTCTTGTGGATTATTTGGGTAGGACAGGCAGAAGAGGCTACGCTTGATCACAGAGAGTCTGTACACCTCGCAGATGGTGTTTTGAAACAGTATCTGCCAGTTTGCTGCAACCACAGTTGCATGTAGGTATTGCCAGTTGTTGGAAGAATGTTTTCCTTTTAGGATTTTTGAACACGGTCATACCCTACTGCTGGTATGTTTGCTGATCCTCTGGTTGTAGCTAGAAAGTGGTCTCTGTTTGCTCAAAGGACAAGGCTAAGAGGATTTATATGGTTGAAATATGGGCAAATTAATTTGCATAGATAACAACTGAGGACTATGAAAGGTCAGTTTAACCCTTTAAACGTCAAATTTGATTTGCATGCGTTACATTCCTGGGAATGTGATCTTCATTAGAAATATCATGGTAATTCATTATTTTGGAAAACTGCATTCTGTGTAATTTGAATGCGCTGACATTTCCCTTGTATGCGTGTGAAACTCATCTTCTCGTGCGGTTTACTATTTCTGTGTTTTATTAAGATATTTAAATGTACCGAAATGACACAATCTTATCAGTTTTGATCCTTGTGTGCATTATTTGGGGCTGTTGGCAAACAGTATTGGAATGCCTAGAGTGGAGATTTTTGAAAACCTATTAAGCCTTTGGCATTTAAATTACTTAATCTACCTGCTGTTTAAAATTTCATGCATCTTTAATCAAAATGGCATGCGCTACACTCGAGTATGTATACCCTTATCAATACTCGTTAAGCTTTACCATTAAATAAATCTTTAATTTCCAGCATTCTCTTAAAGCAGTAGCAAGCAAGAAGTGTGTTTTAATGTCAGCTCGGAGTGTTAGAAAACCTTGCACTTGGATACAGAGAATACACTAACAGCTGTGACTGGGAGCATGTGCCAGAATGGAGATACTTGAACAGATCTGACACTTGGCTATTTTTGACACCCATCTGCACTTTTTTACTCTCCTTTAGGATGAACTGCCTCTCAATCTGTTCACAGCATATTTTAGCCCTTTAATATTGTGGTGTTGGTTTTTTTCAAATGGGCATTATTAGCCATCTGGGGCAGATTTTGTGTTTTAAAAGTAAGCACATTATGTACAGGAGATTAAAAGGATGTGTATTTTTATGTAATCTGATATTATGTCAGTGCCTTTTTGTATGTGTGAAGTCTTGGTTTTAGAAGCAACCCTTCGGTAATTCTGACATCTGAAGCCCTTCTTCTTTTGGGGAAAGGACAGGAAATAATAAAGACGGGTTCTGCTTTATGTGTAGCGATAACACTTTTACACAAAACAAATTTGCCCTTCAAAGACAAACTGCTCATACTGGCACAGTTGTGACTCGCCGCTCACCTCCTTGCTTCCCTGTCAGGGCAAAGCGTCAGCAGCAAGGCTTGCTAATGAAACGCTGTAAAAGCCATTCAGATCTCTGCTAAGGCACTAGTGCAACTCTGAGAAAAGTCTCTGGAAAGGCAGTCCTGTTAACGTGCAGCTTGCAGTAACCCAGTTAACCATTTTGTCATTCTACATAGTGAACTCTAGGAAGTGCTTGTCTCTAAATAATTGATGCTGGGGGAACAGTGTTCAAATCTAATACCGTACACCAGTTTGTCTCATTACTGTGATTGTGTTTTGGTTTTGTTTTGTTTTAAGAACTGTTTATTCCAGACTTTATTTATGAAACATTACAAATCTATCAGTCATTTTATAGTACTTTCAAAGAACAGATGTTGGCCTACAAAATGCTTTATTATTGCCCATGGCAGTATTCAGCATGGTTTCCTTAAAAGGACAATCAGTGATCACAGTCATTGTAGCCCAGAAATAATGCTGCTCTTTCAGAAGATGGCCTGGTATTAGGTCAGACCACCCTTTCTTTACTTCTGCTCTCCAGATGTGGCTGCAACTTTTTTTTTTTAAGTTCATGTTTCAAAAAAAATGGGTTTGTTTTCAAAATCTGGTTTTACTTAAGATATCTTCATCCTGGAGTGCATTTCATAAATTGCCCACATATTTTTCTTAGCAGAGAACTTAACTGGCTGTAATTTTTAACACATGGCCACATCATGTGATATTTTCAAAACATTTGCACATAGCTTTAAGAAGGTCCCAGCAGAAATGATCCATCATCTCACAGCCAGCCCGTTTCTTAACAGCATATCTGCATTTTCCATTTAGCAGAGCTATATATTATTAGCTTACATTTTGGGTAGTAAAACAGTGCATTGCTGATTGTAAAACATGGACTTTATTATCTGCTGAAAATTGATTTGGCATTTATAGCCACTGTGTACTAGACTGGCTTTCTGGTTTTAACATTAGTGCTTGAAAGTGATGATTTGTTTAAAGAACAGAAACAAAATTGCCATGGACATAACTGTTAGTGTCCTAGTAACTGAACATTTGGATTATCCACCTGTTTTTTAAATACATGCATCTAAATGCTGTTATACAGGAAAAGTCTCCTAACAGTCCATTAACTGACTTGTTCTGTTTTAAGTTGCAGTTGCTATGCTGGTATATTAGGACAATTCTGGGTCTTACAAAACAAGTTTTCTGCCAAACGGGGAAAATGTGTCTGGAAACACTTAAGTCCGAGTGTTAACCTTGCATCATTATTCCAGTCATCATACGTAATGACTTTATCTTCTTCAGGATTTGGATTGGAGCGAAAAAGCTTTTTCCCAAAGACGACTGCAGGTCACTAGGTTCTTCAGATACATATCGTAGAGTTTGGGAGAGGAGGGTAATGACTTGCTTTTCAAAGTATTAAAGTTTCTTATTCTTTTATGGTAGCAATAAATTCTGAAGTCTGCATGATATTATTGCTCTTATTTTCAGCCCATGGGTCTGTGAATGACATCTTGCTACATGTGCATGGAAAGTAACTAAGGGATGCAGATTGTGCTGCAGAAGTAGGTGTTAATATGTGTGTTTTTAAGCATGGTCCCAAACACTTTTCCTGTGAAGATTTAGTGCTTTTCAATTCAGACCCTTAGCTGGAGATAAACAATCAAATCAGGTTCTCAGGTCTGGTACTTCCATGGTGTGCTTAGGATGTTTAGCACTGATCACCTCTTCATTTGGACATTTGGGCCTCCACACACATGTATTTTGAGTGATGATCATCATAGTTTGCAAATGAATAAGATCTCTATATGCAGTTTAAAAAAAAAAAAAAAAGTACCAATTTTGCGTAATCTAAAATGATGTGATATGCCAATTTGGAAAAGTCTGAATAGAGAACTTGATACATGAAATCCAGTCCTTTTAAGGACCTGTACCAGTTTTCTGGGGTTTTTTGCTACCTATTTTTTTCTTCAAAGTGCATACATCAAGGGTAACTCTACAAAAGAATAAGCTGAAGCCTCATCTCTCTCTACTGGGTCAGAGAATAACGCAAAGTGCACAAGATGACTTCTCCACCTGAAGTAGTAGCTGCCTTCCAAATCCAAAATTGCATGCCTCAACTTGGTCTTCATTCCAGATGCATGACTGGTACAACATTAAAGTTTCCCCAGCATGTGGAACTGTGCCTGTGCATCCTAAGACCTGTCTCAGTATCAACGGGGTTAAGCAGGACAGTGCTGAGTTCATACCTATGACTTTTTAGAATTGAGGTATTTCTGAATCGTTGGTGCAATCATTCTGAATTGTTGGCACAGTTGGATCTGGTAGGTAATCCCAGAGGATGCCCAATGCATGTTTAGAAATGTTGGTCTCTTCACAAGTGCAGACTTACTTTTTGTTCCCAGAAATGTGTGTGGTGTAAAATGGGGCACAGAGCCACCGATACTGAGGCAAGTTAGAGTGTAAATCAGGAAATCTATAGTGCACAGCAGCGCTTGGGTTTATGCTTGTAGGCAGGCACTGTCTAGCCATATTGGCCCGCTTGGCAAGGCTGATTTCATTCAATATCTTGCTATGCTAACTCCGCATTCACACAGTTCATCTGCGAAACTGGTGAAGCCTTTGCCGTGCTGTACCATGCTATCTATATTCACTGGCACAACTCTCCAGGAGCTCAGCCGTCTCTACACTATGTTGCATTTTGCGATCTACATCTGTTCTTTCTGTCTCTTGTACATGAGGTTTTTGAAGATGTCACCAGACAGGAGTCACCAGACAAAAGAGCAGGACCGGTGCAGGAGCTGCTTCTACCTCGCTGCTGTTGATCTCAGGCCTTGGTCTCTCCTGAACTGTTTCCTGCTCAGTCCTTGTGCAGTACAAGGGTGATGGACATGACTCCCATCTGGACTAAGCTGCTGCCGAGTGGTAGCTTTCCCCACCCACTGAGGAAATATGGTCAGACCTGAGCTTGAGCAAGCAGAAGGAGGTTTTGAATTCATGTCTTTCACTCCCAGAGTGAGGCTTCCACCCAAAAGACTTGAATAAAATCAAAGCTCACCTTTTCCGTCTTGCCTAGTTGTGTGTTACACAAACCAGTTCTACTTGCCAATCTTCCGGAGGTGAGGATATGGACATCTTTTCTGTAGGAGGGAGTAGTGCTATGGATCCGATGTCTCCAAGTTACTAAGGCTCTTGAAAGGCAGGAGTAAAGCATCCTGTCTCCAGTATTTCCCTGTTGGTGAGCTGTAGGCAGTTGCTAGTTAAATATAACTAACTTTTTATCATCCTTTCTGTCATGAGCTGTCTACGGCTACCTAATGGGAGGGTGCGGAGAAGATGGATGGAGCCAAATTCTTCAGAGACGTGCAAAGTGATAGGATGAGAGGCAACAGGAACAAGTAATGGACCCAAGTAGATATAAGGAAAAAATTCTTCATCATAAGGATGGTCAGACACTGAAACAAGTTATCCAGAAAGATGTGGTATTTCTGTTGTTGGAGACATGAAGAAACCCTGTTAGACAAATCCCTGGCAACCTGATCCAACTGCACGTGCTTTGGAGTAGAACGGCTTGGAGTAGCTGATCTCCTGAGGTTCCTTCAGCCTGTATTAATCTGTTAGCTCTCTTGGATACTGAGTCCAAGGTACTTCACACCTGTGCATAGCATGGGAGAGCACAGCAGTCCATGGTACTGGTTTTTGTGTTGTCTTTCAGGAAATTTCAGTATGTTGAGCTTCTAGCCACTAAAGTTAATTATTCATTGAACCTGATCTGGAGCTGTTACTTGATCTGTAGCTTGCAGAATGAATGTTTCCTTTGCATGTTGGTAGAGGAGCAGAGTTGTCTGCACCTCCTTCCCATGGTAGCTCATGGAGCTGTGCTTCCACATGCTAAAGCTGAATTTATTTCTCTGTGCTGATGGGTGGTTGATGGTTGTTTTTTAAACTATTTTAATTTTTTTTTCTACTAGTAATTTATTCTTTACTGCCAGTTATAGGTAGAGTATGGAGAAATAGCCTCCTTGTGAGCATTAACTGCAGAAGAACTTGAGACAAGTTGCTGTAGACCTTTGGATTTAAGAGGAGCCACTTCAACTGGAGATTCACTGACCTCTTGGTTTTGTCCCTGTACTGCGGCACAGCACTTGGCAGTAATGTTCTTGCAGCTGGTTTAGGGCTGTAGTGTCAAAAGAGACACTGAACCGATCCAACTTCTAAAAATCTCCTGCCCAGATTCCTAAGGCATGAAGCTAAAGCCTTACTTGAGCTTTTTCATGATGTTGCATAATGAGTTGTACATTTATTTCTGTTTCTTAAAAAAAAAACAACTTCATTTTCTTGCTTTTGGGATCTGGCAATCTTGTGAAAATTTCAGGAAGAATAACTACCTGGTAGGATCCACACATCTGAATTAACTTAAATTACCCAACTAGCTATTTATTTCAGTATTAATGTGTATATGTGTTCTGGAAGAGTGCCTGCAACATAACCGTACTTTTAAAGGGGTATAAAGTGTAAGTCAAAGGTGGCAGGAAATCTCTCTGAAGTTTGAGAGGAAATAAGCAGTGGACACAATTTTTAAGGGTACCACTCATATGGTTCTCATTCATTATGGACATCCCTTTGCAAGCAGACTGTAACAGGCTTTGCTGTGTTCTTGCATATTGACAGTACCAAGCTGACAAAGAGTGAAAGGAATCAGTATTAGCACATCTTGGAGGGGAGGCTGAGGAATAAGGAAGAAAAATGTGTTTTGGTAATCCTTCAAGCATACTGCAAGTTTGTGCAGGTATGGTCAGGCCTATATCATCCTTGGTTAAAAAAAAAAAGGGGGTTGCTGTAATGAATTGAGATTTGAGGAACTGGGATTTGCATATTCTTATATGCAAATATTCTTGCATATTCTTTCCAGCAAGGTTTGAAATGATGATTCAAGAAGCAAGACTATGCTTTACCTTTAAAAGTCCATTGCCATTTCCATCTTACTGACATATATTTTTCTCTTCTGGAGGTTAACACACTATTCTGTTTTCTATAAATCATTCAGAAAGCATGTCTAAAATTTAACTTTGTACCTTTTCAGTTCTAGTGCTTTATTGGAATTTTCTTTATGTGCTTATAGACCACTTCTCTGAGCCTTGGGAGCACTCCTGTGCATCTGTGGTCCAGAATCTTGTAGTCTCCCCTTCCTCTATGAATCTTCCAGCTCTGCTGGTTCACTGTCTTATTCTGCTCCTGTTTTGAAACCACATCCTGCTGAAGGAGTAATCTCCTGGTTTAGCAATACAGGGCTTTTCCCCTTCCTTCTTTCAGATCTCTCCTGAATATGTGTTCTGTGAGTCATACAAACACACATGACTCAAATAGTCTTCCTGCCACAAGATTACAGTTTGGAAAATGTGTGCACTTAGATCATATAAAAATACAGCCATAATTTGATTTCTAAATTGCGCTTTCCACATATATTTTGGTGGCCCTTTTAAGCTAAGGCAGCAAGCATGTGTACACAACATTGAATTTTCATTGTAGCTATTTTATAATCCGGATGAACACCATCTCTATAGACTTTCCTATGTGTGAATTCCCCATATCATTCCTTGAATTTTTAAGAGAATTTTTTTTTTTTTTTAAAAGGTTTTTGTGCCTTGCAGAGAACCAGCCACTTCATTTGTGGTTAGCAAATACAAATTAACATTTATTGTTTTAATTTTATTTTTCCACTCCATTTCACCACGTAATTGTTGATTGCATAATTATATCTGCTAGCTTTGCATGCACTTATTTGTATTCTGGGTAGGAGAAAGTTTGCTCAGTGAAGTTTATAGAGGTCATTTGCTGTGGAAAGTTTTACGGTTTCTTTGGCTACTCTGGTTGGAACTGTGCAAGGTACATTATTTTTGACTTTTAAACTATAAGCACTACAATGTACAAAAACGATCTTTAAAAACCAGGGATGCGATAACCTTGTCTTTTTGAGAAGGAATCATGGATTGTGTCAGTTTTGATACTTATGGTTCACTCAGTATTTCTTGGTGTATGTGGAGAGTTACTAACACAGTAAAGCAAGCTGAAAGATGTTCTTTAAAGCAGCCTTGGTTGTGTCGGTAAAAGAAAGGGTGTAATTAGCTGTCCAGTGAGGTCAGATGGCACTGTCATTGAATACCTTGGAAAGTCATCAGTTTTCTTCTCAGAAACTGGTTTGAAACAGAGTTCACTGTGTCTTTGGACTTGATGGTTTTAGTTTTCATTTCTCCACTGGAAGAGGGAGGGTAGTGATAAAAACTGTTTCTGGAATTCAAGTGGTCCACATTGGTTGCGTTTGCCCTTCCAGGGTGCTGCAGGATCTTTTCACTGTAGGCTTCTGAAAAAAAGATCACCTCTGTTGATCTCATTCATTTTAGATCTTGGAAGTAATTTAAATTACTTTATTAAGGTCAATATTTAATTATTTTACACTGAGATCACCATTTGACTGCATTGCATCTTCAGCAACAAAGGCAGGGCCCTTTGCAATTTTTAAAGGGGATCTGTGCCATAATGAGTATATATTTTATTTTCCTGAATTCCTAATCGTCAGTGTGGGTGCTTTTTTTGCCCCTTGGAAAGGGAGGAGAAACGAGACTGAGGCCTCTCTGGGAATTTGTTGTGTCTCTTGTTAAATTTTTAAAGTATTTTGAACAATGCTCTTTTTTGTTGTGTTAATTTCCTTACATCTTTCTCTACATTATTCTCTGTGGTTGGAAAAGCAAATCTGTATTTGGGTTGTCTATATTTAATAAGCAAGGCTGCTGCGCAGGAGTTGAATCTATGCATGAAACTTTCATTGAGAGCTTGGTATGAAAGCAGAGTCTTCTGAGCGCATATATCAAGTTCTCTGCCATCTGAGGGAGAGCCCGTGTTGCAGTCTTTCTTTGACCTCTTCAGGCACCTCTGCATACGCAGAACCACGTCTTGTGGAACAAAGGCTGGGCTTGCATGGTTGCTTCTCAGGACAGCTGACCAGCTAGGTTTCTTCCTCTCACATGTCAATCAGTAGAGTAGTAATTTCCAATTTCTTTCATTTTGAGGAAGTAAAGCAATAGTATGTCATCTTCAGAGACTAGAAAGATAAAAACGCTACCTGCATTTCAGGTATTGACTAGCCTCCCTCTGTAAAGCCACAAGAGAAACGAGACACTCTTTCCTAAGTTAACTTCCATATTCTTTCAGAAGGAGCTTTGTGGATGCTGCTGAATAACTTGCTTTTTCTTGAAGGAATACAGCAAATCAGACTGCCTTAATTTCATCCTGACAAAAATGGCAAATATGATTGCACGATTTTGTCTGGGGCATTGGTTCAAGACTGTCTTGAAAGAATGAGTGTCTATTACTTAATCACCACGAATGCTTAATAGTTTTGTCACAAGTGTTTTTCTTTTAGGAAGCTGTGTCTTTGCTGTCTCGCTACACTAGATACAGAATAGATGTCTTGATGAATTATCCAATGGGGATTCTGCTGCAGAAATTGATGCTTGCTAAATCAAAATCAAAGCCACTTTTTTTTTTTTTTTCCCCATCTCTTTTGGTCATTACAGTAAAGCTGCTGGTTTTTAAATATATCTGCTTACAAGTCTGGGATATGCCCAGACTGCTGCATGCAATTGTTAGGTTTCAGAGGGATTTTTGTCACAAAATAATACAATGATGCAGACGTTCTGATACTGTTCTTTAGAACAGTTGATTGTGGATCTGATGGTGAAAGATGATCAGTAGCTAACATATATCATCATCTTCTGATCCAAACAGGTTCCTTTGGGAGTCAGCTGTACTGTTTCAGTATGTTGTAATTAAATTCAGTGCTGTTTAGGTGTCAGAAATTACTTTATAATGCAGGATAATGGACTTAAATAGACTTATTTGCACAATGCAAATCATAATCTAGCAAATTGCCCTTAAAGGCTATATATTAAGAAACAAAACAAGCCCCCCAGTATTCAGTAGGAAGAGAAAAAAAAATTGATCTGATATCTGACTAAGACCCTAAGACGTAATAGATGCTAGAATAACACCTGTTATTTTTGAAGAGCAGTTATAAATTGCTTTGAGAGAAAAAGGTAATGTTTTTCAGTTTTAGAAAGGATTTGGGGGAGGGGGGAGGAAGAAGGGAATCCCTGTTAACCAGACCTTTAACACTTGGAAAAAAAATAACTTGCCTAATTAGCTTTTGTGAGTTTTGAGCAATGTTAATTCCCAGAAAAGTTTGTGTGAGCTGTGAATACTCACCATCTTGCAAAATTAGACTGTATTTATGAGAAGGCTAATGTTGTTAGGAAAAGAATAGATTTACATGCATAGTGAGTGCTGTTTGTAAATCAGCAGGTGGTTTCTAAAATATAATAAATTAGCAAAATGTTTACTGATGTGATTTCTTACTGAAAAACAAACGTGTTTAAAAACACTTGAACGTTAACGCTTTGAATGAAAAAAGCTGATTGGCTTTTCTTCAGCCATCTCAGATCTTTCTTACTTGTGGTTTGAATGCACAGACTCTTCATTTTCAGTCTTGAGGACCTCATTTTATCTTTTGAAGGGCCCAGGAGGAGGCAAAAAAAAAAAAGAAAAGAAAAGAAAAGAAAATTCTTGCAAACTACGTATTTCAATGGAAGGCATATTTGTGTGAATAGATAAGGACAAATCAGATGATACCAGAACAGAATGTTTCAGCTTTGTATACATATGCATATACTTTCATATGGAATACTAGATTGCATTTCTCTTTAATCATATAAAACCTGGTAGGGACTGAATTAATTAATACTGCAAAACAGTATTAAAAGACTACACTTCTTTAGAATCATACATACAGGTCCAAGCAATTACTTAGTCTTTAAAGTCAAAGAATGTCATATCTCTAATTAAAAAAAAAAAAACAACAAACAAATACAATAAAATGAACAGAATCCTGTAAAGTAATTTGCCTGTCTGCCATTTTCATACTCTGATTTAAAATTAAACCCTGTCCTCTACCCTATACATGGCTGTTGATTTGTGTATGTCTTCTCTGGAGAGGGAAAAAAAAAGAAATAAATTCAGTTCAAATATCTTTAGACCAGTTTCCTCTGCTTTTTTTGGTTAAGCAGAAAATTTTACCCTTCACCACTGTTCCCCAATTCTTCATTTGCCAATAGTAGAGGGGGAAATTTGTGCCGTGCTACTTATACATAATTTAAAACAATTGTGATAGCTTTAAACCCGAAGTCTTTCTTCATCTATCATTTATCTCATGATGTTATCTTTTGTACTCGGTACCCTTCAGTAAGCACAGCCTGACACGTCTTGTGGCCTTTACCTTCTGCGATAAAAAAGATTGAAAAGATGCTTGGCACCACCTGGTGAAGATGAGGCAACCCTGGAGAACTGTGCTGCAGGAGCAGGTGACTGATGCTAAGAAATGTGCCAGTCTAGGGACACAGCTGAAGGGTTGTAGTAGGGAAGGGGGAGGGGGAGAAAAAAAAAGAGCAGGAACATTAATACATCTTCCTGAGGTTTGATGGGACATATACTGCCTACTGTTCCATCTGGTGCTTATGATAGCATGGCATATTAGCATGCTGCAAGTTCATAATGTATTCAGGGCGAGAAAACACCACTTGCATACCAATTGAGGCGTCCTCTTTCTCAGAGCTGCCTTTGAATTTCAATGATGTTTATGCCTTCTAAGGCATGACTGAACTGAGCATTTCCGCTCACCGAGGAATAGCAGCAGTGAGGGACTCTGGCTCCTGCAGGTTTTCTTTTCTCTCTCTTTTTCTTTTTCTTTCTTTTATTTTTTTTTTTTTTAAGTTTTATTCTTCCTACTCTCTCCTCACAATTTATTTTGCAAAAAGACAGGTTGAGGTTTTGGACTAGCTAATTACATAGCTTCTGTTAATATTACATTAACTTCTTTTTAAGGTTGTAGTCTATTGTCTTATCTCAAAATGCTTAAATGCACTTTTTATGACATTTTGATGAAATTACTCTAAAACAGTGTCATGAAGCATTTAAAAATGGCACATTGCAATTTTGCTTTATATTCAGATTTCCTGTATTGCTACATTAAAGAACAAACAATACCCTGAATTCTGCATTTCATAGTAAATTATTTGAGCCCAGCCTCTTCAAAGACTTGATTTTAATTTCAAGTGTGGTACCATAATAGGATAAGTATCTGAAGTTGAGAAGGTATGTAAGTCTGTAAGCGTGAGATCTTTTTATCGATCCCTTGCAGGAAATGTACTGATATGTTAGTTTTATTTTTTCTTACTCTATCCTCTTTGAAACGCTGCAGAGATTGACACTTGAGTGGAGGCAATCTCAAAACTGCACCGTAGAAACTCTCGACTGCACATTTTGTTTCTGAACTTGTCAAAGATTGCGATCCTTTTATGGCTCGGTGCTGTGAAGCGCTCTGCAGCCCTCCTTCCAGTAGGTGTTGAAAGTGTGAAGTTTACATCCAGGGCTGGGTATTTGATGTGGGATTTTCAAGCATCTGGAGTAATACATGAGTACTTGTCCCATTTGCCTTTGTTGGTGACTCTGCCTCTAAACTGCTTCATGTGTTTTGAAAGTCCTGCCCTGAAAAGGAGGCTATGCATGCTGCTTGAAGAGGGAAGATTATTAAAAACAGTTTCTCTAATACAGACCCGCTTAATGAATGCATTTAGTATCTAGTCCTTTACCTGCACAGCTGGACACTTGCTCCTGCCCAGAACCAACTGCAGTTTGAGGCTTTAGCTAAACTTTGATACATGTGACTGCCATGCTATATAACTTTAATAAAAATGTACTAGGTAGCATTTTGAACTCCTTCACTCTAATTTAGTATTAATCTACTTGATTACTAGAAAAGATCCTGCTATAGTCCTGATCCTTTCTTTCAAATACATCCAGCCATGACTTTTATAAAATACGTATTTTCAGATAGTCATTTAGCCACTCTTGCATAGATAAGAAATGAAAAATGCATTAGTCATCTTGACAAAGAATAAATTGGCTTCTTTTGGTTCAGTATCTGAGAATCTGTTGTCTGATGGCTTAAAAACATTCCTTGTTTATTGATAGTGCATTTATGCATTTAGACCTAGATATTAATGCCTTGGCTTAAATGCTTTTTTTTTTTTTTCTTAATACATTCAGGAAGGCTAATGTTACTGAATAGGAATGTGGAGGAGGTAGTGGGTAATTCAAGCAAGTTTAGTCAGCACTTACAAGATTCTTGAAATGTTTCTTGATGTCCTACAGAACTGTTAACATCTGCATGGCTTGTGAGAAGAGCCACATTTATTACAGCTGTATGCTAGCTAGAATGCAAAAGAAAAGGGAGGGGGGACTAGACTTAAGAATGAAGCAGCTGGCTTTCAGTACAGAGATTTATCATTTTACTCTCATTACATACCCACAGTAAACTCTACTTGGACTCTTTTACATCAGCTTCTTCTTTGAGATGGCAGGTTCAAGGCTTGGGAGTTTAGCTATCAGTAAATACAGTCCAACAAAATACACACAGTTTAAATGGAAACAAAGCTTTTAGATAAATAACCACAAGTGAAGTTCAGTGTTTCAAGGAGTTTCTCCAGTGTGACATAACACTTGTGTTCAAGGAAAAAAAAATTTTTAAACAATAAGGAAAAAAAAGAAGTGGAGGAGTAATAAATGAGAATGCTGCTGGCTCCCTGCAGAACCAAGGTCATACAGTTTCTTGTCCTCGTTCTTGGCAGGGTGTGGGGTTGCTGGAGAAAAGGAAGGTATGTTGAGAGACTCCTGAGATCCCAGGCCTGGCTGAATGGTGTAATCATACCTTGATGTGTTTGTTTCACCTCCTCTTCTCATGCTAGAAGAGAAAGTGAGGGAAGAAAAATCAGTATCAGAGTTCCATTTTCTGTTTCACTCCTTCCTGTAAAAAAACCCACATACATATTTACAGAATCAGGTTTTTTTTGTGAGTCCAAGTTTGATTCCCACTTTTTTCTCATCCATTGGGACATATTTAAACCCAAGCAATGCCAATAATGTAGCTATTTGTAAGTTGTCATAATCTTTGTTCGTTTCAATTAAGATAAAAGATTTTTATAGTTACAGGTTTTTTTCATTTATCTATTTGCTGTGAATGAAAGTTGATTTTTCTTTTGTTTCCCCTGGTTAATGTAGCTCAGTATGCTTGCTTGTACCTTTTTTCCCTGCACATTTTAAGTGAACGTATTCTGGTTTCCTCAGTTAACTTCTTTACAACATGCCCAAGCCATTCACGGTGGGAGTGCCAGGATCTGTTTCTGTGTCTCCTACTGCTTAACAACCTCAGCAACTGAGGAAGCTGCACATCTATGATCCTGTCTTTTATTACTCTCCTTAAATGGTGTTTCTTAATTGTTTTCTAATATTTTTTTTTATACAAAACCTATTGCGTATTCACGTATAGTGAAAGCACAAACAGCTACCCATTAACAGCCAGGACCAATAAGGACTGTCGTGATGAAGAGTATCCTCTCGTTGCAGGAACTCTTTAAAAGAGTTGGTTGAGGTACCTTTATCTACTCTTGTGTTTCTGCTGTTTATATTGTGATCTATAGCAGATGTCCACTCTGATAACCTATTATGCTTCTTATCCCTTCTATCTAACCTTCGACTTTTTGGTGTTACACTCATCATCATTTAATTACAGCATGTGGCAATGTAAGAGCTCTTAACATATAATTACTGCCTCCTCTTGTTTCCATTCTGTCTCACCAGAGCACAGGCAATAGCAAATTTTTTAACATTTCAGTTATGAAAATGACTCCTTTGGATTCATCAGTGTTCACCATCTCATAACTTCTGAAGCAATGCTTCTAGTTTCTGAAAGTTTATTTCCACTTAGTCTTGTGGAAACACATTTTATCTTAATTTTGTGCAGATTGTTGGCATTGAACAGAATTATGTGCAAAACCAAGTAGCTCTGCAAGTCAGCACTCGTAATCACCTTTGGAAATGACCTGTTAAGTTTCTAATAGGTCATTTATATGCACAGTTACTGAAGCTACTTGCTCTGTTGCAATAATTATGAAAAAGATAATGGATAGAAAATCATTTGGGGACAGTTATTCTTGTTAACTGCTTAGCATTTCATCCAGGCACTCCAGTTTCCCCTTTTTTTAATTTTCCTTTCATAATTCCTGAATTTGCTTTGGATAGTTACTGTAGTTCAGCAGTTCCTTATATATTCTTCACGTCTCATGCAATTTAAAGCCTACCAGACAACAACTTAGGTGTTTTATGTCTTCTGTTCCAAATGCAGACCCCAAAGAAACATGTCCTCACAGGAGATCCCAGTGCAGTCACTATCTCTCTATGCTTATGAACTGTCTGTGCCTTTGTGATTTAACTTTCTTAGTATGTATGTGATGCCAGAAGGATGTTTATAAAGATCTATGTGAGCTGTTCTCTGGGTTTTTTTTTTTTTTGCTTTGTTTTTAATTTTTGCCCTGCTTGCCATTTGCAGGGCTTTGATTGCTTATAGGTGTAAAGAAAAATTCAATTTTTGCCTGATTCTTTGCTTTTTGATGCAAAAAGTCAATAGTGTTAAATATTGGTGGGGTATTTTCAAATTCATGCATCTATCACATGGTTACAATGTGAGATTGTTGGTATGCTGCTTTCTGATGTACTGCCTGCTGCAATTTCACTTTTTGAGTATTTCATGTAAAAAGCCATATCCAAAGCAGGATTTTGTGTGTGTGTATGCAAGTTAAGGGGGGGGGGGGTATGGGCAGAGGGACAGACAGACGGATGGACAGACAACACAACGACATCTGACTTGTTTGGCTGGAGTGGATAGGTGACAATAGGAGGCACTGAAAATTATCTTCTGTTGCAGCCAGTACTGTCCAGTTACTCTTTTGAGGAAGAAATGTTTATAGCCAAAATTTAGAGACAAATAGTTAGTACTGTGTTTCATACTATGGAAAAACAGTGCACAGTACATACTGATGTATATGTACACAGTGTCACAAGCTTTCCCTCTTATATTGCATAGCTGAGGTTAACGTTTGATGCTGGAAGGAACTTTCCTTAAAACATCTTCCTTTAACTTTCTGAGTATCGTGCCATTTATTTTGAATTTTCCGCCCAGAAAGGGAGTTTTTCCCTATGCTGCTGCACAATGTCAGCTCCCTCTGGTGGTCATCAGTCACCTGGAAAAAATTCCAGCAACTGCCAAAATGATTCTGCCCATGAACCCTTTATCAGCCACTCTGGTCTCACTTGCAAACACTGAGGTGCGTCCTGAGGCTGTTGTCACAGGCTCTTCTCTCAAGCACCCTCTGCCCCGCTGCAGAGTTTCTTTCCTCCTGCTGAATACTCTTCCCTTTCTCATAAAAATGGCTCCTCTTCCTGTTAATCCGCTTCTCAGTGAAGCAAAGTATGTATCCAACTAGACCTAAAGCCAAACATAGGGTGTTTCCATAGCATGGAGAGAGTTAAATCTGCTTTTCATCAGATTCTTTAAAACTTACTGTCTTACCAAGGGTTAAGTGCATTGATGTTGAACATTCAGAGTTCAAAGGCATCAGCCCTCTTTACTTTGTCAATATTTCTCTTGCACTTGTACCATTGAGTGGTTTCTCTCTGGTGTCTGACTTCTTGCCCTCCAGTTCCCCCTCCCGTAAAACACTCCCTTCAGTGTAGTTGAAGACAGTTTCTTTCTTACAATTTTCTAAAGCTCAATGGAAAAATGAAAATCACAGTAAGTATTTTTATATATAAAATCAAATCAGTAAAACTTGATGTGTATGTTTGTGTATGTATCATACATGTGATGTGTGTGAGCATGCGTGCACATACACACATATGCACACACCCCATGCACATGTATAGAAGTAAGCCACGGAAGCTGGACTGATCCACATGGGTCAATATTGCCACGTTGGAAAAACTGGTTTAGATGGGTCGATGGAAATGAGATTCTATAAATATAAACCCCTTTGGTTTTAAGTAGGATTGGGGGGAGGAGACAGTACATCCAATTTGAATCTGCTGGGCATGAAATGAAACATGTTTTGTGCAACTGTCAATTCTATGATACCTGAAATTGTTCTAAGAGTTTGCTTATATTTTCTGTGGTTTCTGTAATAATTGCTGATTTTTTTCAGTTCAGGCTTCAGCTGTATAGGGGGTTTTTTGTTGCTTTTGTTTTTGTCCGATATTTCAAATTCAAAATGAAAGGAAGCTACTTTGAAAAAAAGTAAGTTTTAAGTTTTATTGTGCAAGACTAAGACTTCTGTGATGGTCTAGAAACGTTCCATGTAATTGTATGCCCTGTGAGTGGTCTCATTAGCTTACCTACAGCTGCTTTCAGTACCTACAGTTAAGCACATATTCCTGAGTGTTGCTGGGCCTGGGGACAGACAGGCTGACCCAGCACCTCCCTTCCTGGGTGAGCCAATCTGATTTCTGTGCCAGTGGGAATTTGTGTGAATTCACTGGTTTCAGAAGCAGGTTTAATCTGGTTTTATATTGGTTAGTCTGGTTTTACATTTATTAGTCTGGTTTTGCATGACATGCACAAGTTTCTTCCTTTTCCTTTTTCTTTACATGCTTATATCATCTCACATTAACATTTCAGTATGAGTGTGATATATCAGGCCACGCAACTGATTAGAAATACACTTTTGCTTTTGCTAACAGTAGCGTTAATTTTCCTTGTGAGCTTATTTGTCAATAAGTAATACTATATCATCTATGAAAGCATTTGGGATGGAGGGTCTTAATTTCGTGTGAAGAGTCAGAGAGTCTTTTTCCCGTTCCTGCCTCCCCAGTGCTGCTGTCAGGTGTGATCCAGTGCCCAAAACAAGACAGTTGGTGTGACATGCAGCATTGAGGAGGAGCTGACTTGTAACTAATAATGAGTATTTTCTCACACTCTGTCTAGACAGTCAGTCATGTAAACACAGGATGTCTTTAATGGCATCATCTGATGATGTGAAATGATAGTCTGTGTTTCGACAAATTTCGAAGTACTGATTAGGGTAATAAATTGCTCTACTTGAAGATTGTCAGTGTATAATACTGAGATGGGGGAAAAGCCTTTAGTTTCACTGTTCTGTCACTGGTAGTGGCAGTAAGTAACAGCGGCAGCACCTGATGGAGAGCTCCTGGGAAAGTCTGTTTCAGTATGTATTTTCCATTGGTGGGTTAATACCTGTCTTGGCTGGCTGACTGGAAACCAAGGTGTTAGTATGCCTGGCAAATGAGGAACACGGATTCTCATGTATGCCAGCCACGCTGCTGGAGCTCTCTGACTGCCTCTGCTTCTCTCAAGGCAAAGGACCTAGACCTGTACAGGAATATTTATACCATTTGATTTAGCAGCCTAAGGAATTAATACATTAGAAGGTCTAACTTTTTCTTCACACTGATTATATGGAGAGTCTAGTCTGCTAATCTAGTTGTCTGCATTAGATGGGAGAAATTAGCAGCCTTCCTCAGACTGGAGTGGTACTTGCTGTTGGGAGGGAGTTAGGCCACCTGTGATTTCTGTCTTAGGGGTAAGATATCACTCCCCCGTCATACATATTTGACCTAACAGGACTAGTTTTAGATCATTTCAAATACCACAGGGAGGAATTGGGTTCTTTATCCATGAAGTAAGGAGCAGTCTGGGCCAGACTGGCCAACACACTCCACACCTTAGAAGATCTTGACTTGTCTGTGACAAATTCCAGTTTAAAAACAAACAAAGACAGATGTATATCCATTACTTGGTATTCCCTATGTCATCTTTTCAGATGTATAACCATAGAAAATAACACCTCCTACACCTATGTTTGATTCATATTGAGCCTAAAGGACTTCTAGCATATTTTATAAATGTAAGCAATGCCTTTTAAAAGTATGGCCATAGTAATTTTTTTTTTCTCGCAGAGTAATTTAATAGCTAAAATTGCTCTGTATCTGAAGAAGTTATTTTAGATTATTTTATCTAGTCTATATTGGCAACTTCAATTCTAATTAAATCTAATGGAATACTGGTATCAGTATTCTCTTAGGATTTTTCTAAAATGGGTACAGCTATGCTTTACACAGTGTAAGCACATTAAAATAAAGGAGTTCATATTTCTTTTGTTTCCGACTTTTAGCTGTATGTAAGAAACTATTTACTGTTTATTTAGTACCATACAAATTGTGGATTAAAAACATGAATATGCTTCTGGAGAGCAAGTTTGGAAATCTTAATTGGCAATGGGAGAGAAAATGTTCTTATTTCTGGTGGAAAAAAAAGTGTGCTATGTGTGGTTGAATACATAAGAGCATACAAACAAACCAATTTGATGCTGATGGCATTTGGTTTTCTTGGATGTCAGTCTACTTCCATCTGCAGTTTATCAAGTAACAGGCCATCCTGAGAAGGGTGTGTCTTCCAGAGAAGATGGTACAAAATGGGTGCAAATTACTGGGGGAGGGAGTGGAGGGGAAGACACCTCCAAAGACACCCCAGTGGTTTCTTCTATAAGTATAGGAGAAGTGAAGGGAATGATTGCTAATGTGGAGGGATTGTCACCTCCTAGCTTGTAGAGGAGTGGGTTTGGCCACTGGTTGTTCTGATTGTTCTTCAATTCTTCATGCTGGAGGCAATGGGCATCTCTTCTTCAGTTCACTTGGGCCTCCACATTCAGTGAGCTGGTTTTGCAGTAGAGGTAATAGTTTCTGTAACATGAAAGAAAACCATTCAAAACACAATTTAGAACATAATGAAGTAGAAAAGATCCAGGAAACATTGTAAACAGCAAAAGAGTATTTTGATAATGATTGTGGGACTATTTGCTTATTGACTGTACTAGTTATGCATACATAGAAGCAATTTCGTGATGCTTGGTAGGATATTTAGAATAAATCCACATTGTCTTCACCTTCGTTACAGGCCAACTGGTAGATATTCAGCCATGACAAGGGAACTTGTAGAATTTATTTTCTGGGGTCTTAGGGAAACTTGGAGCAGCTGCCAAAATTTTACCCTTGTTTTGCTTGTCTGTTCTCGCTAAAGGATTTCATAAACAGTTATAGTGGTAGTGGATCTAGATCTAGAATGTATTCTTCTGCCCTGTGTTGCATTGTATGTTCAGGTGATTTTACCTGGTAAAATTTGCAAAGCTGGGAAGGAGGAAAGAGAGGTATTTAAAAAAAGAAGGTGCAATTCTGACAGGAGTCAGTTTTTAATTATTAAATAACTGAAAGTGAAGTTGTGATAGTTTTGAAACTGTCAAAACATGTCAAATTGTTAAATGAGAGGAAAAAGATTATTTTTGCTTTTTCCCCCTCCTCTTTTTAAAAGAAATCATTTGGTAAGACAAGTTTATTTCCCTCAAGAGAAAAATAATATAGCCAAGCCGTAACATTTTTTTCTCAACTCTGATACTGAACTCTTGCATTACTTAATTTATAGTATGTGTAACTATCTGGCCTTCAGCTGCTAAGTAGGACATGGTTTTTTGCCAGTCAGCACCTCTCACCCTAAAGAACTGAAACAAAAGAGAGTGCTTCTGATTATTCAGTTGGTTGTCATGATGGTGGGACCAGTCAAGATACCATTACGGATGAAGATCATGATGCAAAGCATCATCTGTCATTCAGCCAGTTTACATGACCCACAAGCTCTTCTTACCAAACCCAAGAAGCAGTAGCACAAAAACCCCTTTCAGCTTTCAGGAGACAGAGCGGAGATTGCTTTATTCTTGAGGCTTTTTTTTTAGCACATCTGAAGAAAGCTCTGATAACTTAGCCTGAGATAACTTCAGTGAACTCCCAGGACAGAATTTCTTCTAGCTCCCGCATATTTAATGAGAAGAAATGGGTAAACTGAGCGTGCTTTCATTTATTCTCAAGAATAGCTGGTGATATGAATCACTGAACTAACTGCGCAGAGGAGAACCAAGATAAGACTGCAGCAAAGTTGTGATACTGCTCTTGCAAAAGGGTCATCTTCAGTATGTGAGCTTCGTACCCGATGTGCTAAAAAGGCAATGAAATGTTGTCTTGAAAACTTTGCTGTGCGTATCCATCACCCACCCCACATGCACTCTCATTCCTGCTGGATAAAGCTTGCAGGGGTAATGTTTCATGACAAAAGACAGAGTCTGAGTGTCTGAGTTGCTTTCTGATACTGCCTGTCTTCAAATCACCTAGGGAGTAAAAGTTCTCCACTGGGGAACTGGAAACCGGGTGATGTTTTCTTTCCAGGCTAATAATGTAACTGCGTCTGGTGCTGACAGAAAGTTGTGTCTATATTGTGCCTGTTTGAGACCAGTTGTTTATAGCACAAAAACATCCGTTGTGTTCAGGTCTATGTTTATTCATTAATCAAAAGGGCCACCAGACGAATGGAATAAAGACCGGACCAGTCTCAAACAAGTCCCAGGCGGGCTTGGCTGGGAGAGGGTCTGCAACACTGTTGTCCACATACCGTGTTTTATGGCTACATTGTAGGATTTCCAGCTTTTCCCAGGTGTGCAGTGCATGGGGTAGGTAGGTTTTACCATATTTATCAGGATTGTACTGGGCATTCTTGAACACATCCTTTTCAGATAAGGCAGATACCTGTAATATTGTCCTGTTCTGTGTAGTGGCAGATCTGAGAGTCAGGAGCTGTGGGTCTCCACAGACACTACCTTGTAATGGTGCTATGTGACTTGGCCAAATCTGAAGGCAGGAAGGTTCTTTACTGACTGCAGCGTGAGAGCATTATGGGTGGAATAGCTATGTAATTTGTCTTCTTAGGTGGGCTTCTGTGTTTCTGTCTCCCAGTTTGTCACTACTGTGACTCACAGCCTGTAGTTACCTGCAAATTCTATGCTATCTCTCTGAAAACAATCAAAATTAGTCCAATGCCATCTAGGTAGCCATCATCGGCATTACATCCTACAGATTTAGGTCTGAATTCATACCGTTTGGGTGGCAGTGTTGGGTGTTAAACCTTTGTGTCATATTCAGGGTTTGTACTTTCCTTGGGTTTAAAGGGAACAAAACAATGGGCTCTTTTAATTTGGCAGTTTTTATTTTCATTTTTATTTTTAATGTGTTGGCAAAGAAGTAGTAAGCACTGTACAATCAATATAGAACATCTTTTAAGAATCTTTCATGCCTGAATATACATCTGGAACTGTTTGCACTAACTAAAAGTAAAAAAAATGCCACAGCGTATTATACCGTACTTTTTTTCATTTAAAAAAGGAAATTGAAAACACACCACTCCTAGAAATGCTTGACATTGAATTGGCTATTGAAATGGTATCAGTAAAGTATTTATATATTCCATATTTTGTTCCATACATCAGCTTTCCTTGATGCGTTGGACTTGGAATGGTGCCACGTGAGCTGAAATGTTGCCATATATGAAAGACCGCCTTGTTTTAAAAATGGACTAAATCTTTTACGATGCAGGAAGTAAATCATTTTGAATACACGAACATCTCTCTTTGCCCCTGCTCCTGCATATTTTACTTTGTCTCTTCCCTGTTTGTCTTCAGGAGCTGGCTATGCTTACAGTAAATATCAGTGTTCACCTAACAGCTAAATATAGTGATAGATAGAACTCCTACCATAAAAACTGAATGAATGACAAGAACAGTATAGTCTCATGAACCAAGAAATGCACAGAAGAAATATCATAATTTAAAGTTGGTTTTACAACATTCTTTAATTCAAAATGGAGAAAATACTTCTGTGGTAAAATCACAGTTTTTCACGCCATGCTGTAAAAGAGATTCAAGAATGTATATTTCAAAATGTTTGGTTGTTCTTTTTGTTTTGTTTTGTTTTAATAAAAAATGTAATCCAAAGCAAATGTAACAGATCTCTGCATACTTGAAGCATATTTTCTGAATTTATTCTAAGTCTCTCACTGCACCAGAGGGTTGTGTGTATGGATTAGGACTAGACCATTATTTCACCATCTATCTCCATCCTGAATTGATTGCAGTGAACACTGCAGAATGAATTGCAGATGTCTATTTTTCCCTCCGGTTTGGAGGACCTCTGTTTTCAGCCCCATTTGATCCGAACTGGGTTAAGGAGTACAAATCTGTCACTGTTTAGAGGGATTTGGTGGAAAAAACTTTGCACCTGAAACAAGTCAGTCTGTATACACAAGCGGTGTTCTGAAATGTGGGATGCTGCAGGATGCTGCCTGTATGAAACTTTCTGTTGTGTCCTTGCTAATTCAGGATTATTATTTGGAATACCAGAGTTCAGGGGGAAAAAAAAAAAAAAAACCAACACAAAACAGCTTTGCAGATGAGGAGTTTGCTTTGACACAAAAGCATAGAAATGTTTTTGAATTCAAGAAATTAAGCAATTTTAAGACATGGTTTTCCTTAAATTTCTTCCAAATTTCCAGCAGAGTTCAATGTGTATGCTCCTGTGTTAAAAAACTGGAGTTTGTACATAAAATGTACATGAGAGCTTACAAAGGCAGGATTTTATATATAAAAAACAGTTTTTCCTCTTAAGGTATTCTTTCTTCCCCTCCCAAACCCCATCACCTCCGAATGTATGGAGAGCAAAATATCCACAGGGAGTTTGTATGAAAAAATCTATACATAAAAGCCCTCATAGAATAACACGGTAACATGGTTTGGGTTGTGAATATGTTTCAAATACCATTTTGCCTTCAGCTTTCATATCATCAGACTGTTTTTCAATAGTTATAGTGTTTGTTGGGTTTTTCATTAAAAAAAAAAAAAGATTTCTTGAAGCTGTCATTGTAGGATAAGTATCAGACGTTACAAGCTTTAGCAGTTCAAATCACAAGTATCGGTAATGCTTTTATCAACAGTGGCTGCTTTGTGCTCCATCACCACTCCATTTCCTGAGACATCTTCTCAAAAACAGAGCTTCTGGGGCTGTGGATGGTGAGACAGAGGTGGGCAAGAGCTGCTGTGGGTATGGTGCTTCCAGCCCCATAGCTCCCTCAGAGGCCAGGGAACCAGCTGTAGAGGCAAGAAATGGGTAAATAA
The DNA here is from genome assembly GCA_013398155.1 of Pedionomus torquatus. Lineage (NCBI taxonomy): Eukaryota > Metazoa > Chordata > Aves > Charadriiformes > Pedionomidae > Pedionomus > Pedionomus torquatus. The sequence goes on from VZRU01012323.1 coordinate 173,598, forward strand.
TAGAAGTAAGGAGCAGGACAGCTCCTGCAGGAGTTTTGCTGTTAAAGAGGGTGGGATAGTGGAAAGTAGAGGCTGCAATGGAGCCGGCGTTTTTCCTGGGTAGTGTGTTGGTGGTGGAAGAGCTTTGCGATTCACATTGCACTTCTTCTAAAGCCCTTCTTCCCCCATCCCCCCCAGGGAAAGTCTCTGCTCTGACGAGATAATCTTATACCCTAGTTAGAAGTGTTTTGAGCTGTGCTTGAGAGGAGCCTTGTATCTCCTTACAGAAGACAGGGCTAGGGAACTTACAGACAACCAGAGATAAATCTGTCTGCCTGCAATCATACAGTAGCAGACTGGGGTTGAGGGCTTTGCAAGGGGGAGAGAGAGGTTAAGCAAAGGTAAGTGGCCTGTAGAGGTTTTTTTTTACTCCCAAGAACTCCAAAGGAAGGTAATTAGGAAAATCAAGGCTAATGTCATTAGATTTATATGAGAAGTGCAGGGTTTGTGGATAATTTCAGCGATCTGCAAAGCGAGTGGCAGACATTTGATCGAGGGAGTAAAAACCAGTTGGATTGCAGCAGAATGGCAATCTGAAATTGGAGGGCAAAACCAACACACTATTTCCCACGATCGTGTTCAATTTAAGTAACACAACATTGCCAGGTTTTTGGGAAAGCCTCCCCCCTCCAATCTGAGCGTGTTTCTGTTCAGACCTGAACTCTGAAATGCGGCAGAGGAGGGGAGCAGGAGCCATGCGGTTGGTTGCAGGCTTGGGATCGCTTTTACTTATCAACAGCTGAATTGGAGGATACAGGCTGTGCCTGCTCACTGCGAGCAGCAGACTGTTAGAGGAGTTCGATTTCTCTCACTCCTTCCACCCACCTCCATCTCCTCTGTGCCTGTGTCTGCGCTCCCACATGCTTCAAATCTGTGTACCTGGACTGCCTTCCTTAACAGTTCAATGTGAGTGTTAGCAGAATGAAAACCAGATGGACCAGCAGTTCCCACTGTTATCTCCCCACCAGTTCTGGCAAGCCTCCCTTTCTCTCTCCTTTCTTGGCATGGCAGAAATATTTGCCTTTATTTAGGAGGGCTTGGGCTCACTGCTGTGCCTCTTTCCCTCTGTTGCAACATGAGCTGAAAGCTATTTATTCCCTTGTTGCTGAGGTTGGTTGAGGTGAGTGCAAGATGAATTTGGCTATTAAGGAAGCAATTAACATTTCAAGACGAGTTTTCGTAGTTCTTTATATTAAAGGAATAGCTTGTTGCAGAGACAGATTTAACTGTTTTAGTATAGCGATATGGAAAGGAAAATTCTGAAGAATATGTTTTAAAACCTGCTTTTGTTTTCCAGCATGTAATAATTTACTGTTGCTTGATTTGCAAATCAAACCTTACCTGTCTGTGTAGCAGCCTTAATATTTAAGCTAATCAATTTGCATGCTGTTTTCTATGCAGCTGGGGTTTACTAACCTTGTATCAACAACTACAGATCCTCTAATGCTATATCCATATTTCCCCCATCGTCGTCTGGGGGTGTTTCACTGCTCATCTTCTCCAAACTTGTCTCTAAATTCCATATGAATAACTCCCTTTCCCTGAGAACGGAAGCATTGTCAGTAGGTACTTCTACGAAGGGTGGAGATGGCTTCTGTAATTGCAGTACCTGACAAAGAGCATCTCTGGGACATGCTTCCTCAGCTTCCTCACTTTCAGGCAGTGAAATATTGGTATCTATTATGTATTGTTAATTTTTGTGGGGTTTTTTTTTTGTTGTTGTTGGGGAGGAAGAGGTTGCTTTTTGGGGAGTTTTTTTTTTTTTAAACTTTCTGATAATTAAGTGTTTTGAGGCGCATATAAACATACTTGGCCTTTGTTAAATGTGTGGATTGCATTTAATTTCTCTTTGTGTCTCTCGAGGCAAATTTCAGATATGATTCTTTGGTTGAAGTTTGTGTGTTGTTAGTAAAAACAAGGAAAGCACGTTGCAAAGTGGAGTGATGGAATTTTTAGAACGTGACAGACTTTGCTATTGTCTTGAATTAAAACCACAGACCTACATGCTTACCCATTAGCAACGACACTTGCTTTCCAAAATAATTTAATGGAACTCAGCAAGACTTGTGTAGCACAGTGTATAAAATAAATAATCTTGGCCCCTCCAAAGAAGGGATGGAAGAATGTAACTTACGCCCATTAAAAGCTGAACTTGATCTTACTCATCTTTACTCAAGATGGCTCACTAAACTCCTGGCATCAGGAAGGAAGCCTTAATTTTGCTTTCAGTTGGTAAATGTTGTCATGTCTTGCCCATTCTTGATAAATGAAACATAAGCGTTTGGGTGTTTGGTTTTTTTTTAATTTTAGCACAGATGTGTCCAGAAAGATGTTGGAAAAAGAAGATAGCTCTATGACTTCTGTATCAATTATCTTGCATCTCTAGATCTTTAGTTGCAAGAGAACTGTTCTGCCTGGTTTTGCCTTTTGTTTGTTATGTTTTCTTGGGGAGGTGTGTTTCTATTTATCTTGCAGGTTTCCAACATTTAAATTCTTCTTAATGTGTGAACGTGCAAATTTAGATGCTTTTAAAAAGCAATGGTATGTATGTGTGATGATCTACTTACCATTTTGGCATGTTATATTTATGTTTCTGGTGAAAGTAAGAATATCGGGGGCAGGGTGGCAAAATGGTCCAGGAGGCGCGCAATATATGAGTATCTCTCTCTGAGAAGATAATTATGTGAAATAAGTACTTTGAAAGTTGAGTGATGGAAAGGGCAGCCCATGATAAAAAGAAGAGCCATGAAATGAGCTGGCTTCAACCAGTACCCCACCCAATATCTCACCTGTACTGGAGAGCTTCAGGTTTTAGTTCTGGAAGAGCTGTTGTAAGGGGATTTATTACCTTCCTGTCTCTTCATCTGTTTTTTTTTCCTCCTGGCTAATGGGAGAGCCTTGATGGGAGGTGGCATTATTGCAGCTCCAGGAGTGCTTGAGAGGTAGCATCTGTACATGCTAGAAACAAAAACAAAAGATAATGCGGTACCGCTACAAATGAGGTCTTACCATCTGTGTTACACCTTCTTAAGTAAGGTTTAGATGATGTAATTTGGGAAGAGCACACTGGAGTAGATAATCAGGTATAATCTTTTTAGCAGATGCTAAAATGGCTCACTTCTTGTCTTAGCTTTTAAGTTTTTGTCAGAGGGGGTGTGCTTGGGGAAATAAACTGGTGTGTTCCTGTGGTGTGTGTTACAGATCGCACCGAGAAGCATTCCACAATGCCAGACTCACCTGTGGATGTGAAGACACAATCCAGGCTGACGCCTCCAACCATGCCACCTCCTCCCACTACCCAAGGAGCTCCAAGAACGAGTTCATTCACGCCCACAACGTGTAATTAGACTTATTTTCTTCCTTTTCTTCCATGTTCTTTCTATTCTGTATGTAAGAAACAAAAATATGTGAAGGGAAACCTGCATGACGTGGCAGGAGCAGCATTTGGTTGTACTGTGATAAAGTAATTGGGCAAAAATAAGATTGCAACACATTAATGCATCTTTAAGGTATAAAGTCATTCAGCTCAGAGATACATTGTTAATTTATTGACAGCTTGGACGCATTGTCAAAGGTTTCTCTGTTGTCACTGGTTTCTTGCCCGTGTACTTAATACCCAAATCATTCTTTGTGTGAGAAGTATAGATGACTTTCCTCTCCTCTATGCTGTTTCATTTAAGCGATCCTGTTCCCTTTTGAATAGAAAGTGCAATAGTAATTCTTCAGGGTTTTTTTGTTTAGGTTTTCAAAGTGGGGGTAATTAATAAAGAAAAGACTTATTCTCATCTCACTTATGAGTGAATAAAGAATTCTAATTTAAGGGCTATATAATGTCTAGTTAATATTGATAGAAACCAAAAATAAAGGTCTCTTATTGTTTCATCTTGAGATTTCCAGTCTGTGACCCCACATCTCTAAATGACTTGGTGCTGCACCTCTGTCTCTATTGATGTAAACACAGAAGAAACTGTACTAGTCTTGGTGGAATTACTCCACATTTGTATCAGTGTGACTGAGATTTGAATCTGGCATGTTGTCTGGAATATTCTTTTCACAGCCATGAAATGATCTACATTTCTCTTACCAAGATTTAGCTGCAAATTTTTTGGTCTCATTTATACTGCCTTGTAATAGTATAAACATGAGAATGTGTTTACATTTCACATTTTAAATAAAACATTTTTAGAACAGTAGAATACATATGCCTAAACAGAATGAAGGCAGCATTTCCTATTTGTCTTGCCTATGTCTGTTTAGTCCCTTTCTGTCTGTTAAATGCCTTATTTAAAATTCACCTCTACATAGAAGGCCAGCTGGAGGCCTTTGTACTACTTATCCCAGGGAACCCTGTCCTGACAATTTACATTGAACTTAAACAGTGAGGAGGGTTTGTGCCAGGTATTTGCATGAACTCAAATTTAACCCAGTGACCCTGATCCTGCAAAGATTTGTCTGTTTTATCTCCAGCACGTGAATCATCCTAGAAGCTGTTTTGGTCTAAAGTTAAATTGCATTTAGGTTTTTTTAGGGTGGAGTTCTTCAAGCTTTCCAATGTGTTGCACTTTGCACAGTTCAGGGTAATTTTTGGCAATCATAAAAGGAATAGGACAATTTTCTTTAATCGGTCTTATAATTCTGAGTGTACTCACAAGATTTCAGAATATTTGTTTATTTGATTTGGTTCAGCACTTTGGAAGGTGTGTGAACCAGAGCTGGATTTTTGGGGCTCTTTATATGGAGACTAAAACTTTAAAAAAGCCTAATTTTAATTGCCTTTGGAGTTTGGCCTTAGCAGTTCCAGCTTGTTCAGTAAACAGTCACTTCTGTTGATGTATCTTTTACATTTATTATTACTACAGCGGGTAAGCCAGGACGATCATACTTGCTTTCTGGTTAGGAGTGTGCTTGTTTTCTTTGGTTTAGATGATTAAAAACTCTTGCTGTCCATTAGTTTGAAATTTTAAATGTTAAATTCTGTTTTGTTAATAACGTGGTTTTGCTTTAGAAGTGATGTAGATATTTGCCAGTTGGTAAAATCAGACATTGTAAAGAAAGAGACATAATCATTAGTATGGGATGAGCCATTATAAAAGAACAAAGTTGGAGAAGCTGTATTTGGGGAGTATTTCTATATTTCTTTTGTTGTGGGAGAAATTTTACCAGCCTTTCTCCTCCTCCTATTGATCCTAGGTAATGAACTCTGCTGCCCTGTGCTTTCTTCATCATAGCCCCCAGGACCCTCTAGGGCCTAGAGATGTAGGGCTTACTGGTGACTTGAGTTGTTGGGTGGTGTCAGGCTAGAGCAGGATGTGTTCTTATTCTTCCCAGTCTTCATTTATGAAGTTCATGGTATGATGACTTTTGGCTATGCAAGTTTCTTGCAATAACAATGTATACCTCACTCTAGTGGAGTGCTCAGAGAACATGGCTTGGAGCTGCAAGTGAAGCTGAACTCGCCGAGGCCAGCTTCTTTCTGTTCCTGCCTTTTCTGTATCTTATTCTCTCTAGCATCTAGAATAGACAACTAAAATCTAGGATAAAACACAAGCAGAAACTAGATAACCATTCAGAGATATTTTTTCTGTAGAACCTCCAGAAGGGTACTTCAGTCACTAAGGCAAAAGCTCCTTCAAAAGTATTGTGGTAGTGCTTTAGAACTCGTAATTGGGTAGTGATTTAAATCTAGTAATAGGTGTCCACCCTCAAAAAGGACTTGTGCTCTAAAGATAAAGATGATTGCTGGAGAAAGTGACAGAGAAAGGGATGTTTGGCTTCAAAGGTCATTAAGAGAGGCTGAAAGTTCTTTAAGTTGCTAGTTTGCCACAGTTATGCTTTTAAATAGGAAGCAATTTAGACTAATACTCTATGCATTTTTAATTGTAAACAAGTTCCTGTTTTTTGATGTTCTTTTGGATGTATTTTGAGTGACTTCCCAAAAAGATACCAGCAAATTTCTCCAAGGCAATGACCAGCAGAGAGCAGCTGCTGTTGAGTATAGTTGTGTGCTGTGTGCCAGTGCACTGGCGTAGTTGTATTTCTAGGGAGCCATCCTTTTTCTTGCCATTTACTGTCCTTTTGGCCAGCCAGACTCAAATAACCTCAGCAGAGTGTGCTTGACTGTTGCTGTTCCAAGTAACCTGGGTGGAAAAGGATGTCTGTCCTCAGTTAGATTCTCTGCTCCCTTCTGAAGTGTGGATAGGTATCAAACTGAAACCTCTGCCAAAACCTGTCTGTTGTTGTCTTCACTATGTCTGCATGAACCTTGTTGCCATAAATTTTGAACGCTTAGTACTTTAGGCAGTTATTCTCACAGCAACCTTGCAACAGGAGGGGGAGTGCTTTCTTACCCTTTTAAGAGATCTGGTACCGGCGCACAAAAGCTGAGTGATTGCTCGTGGTCCAAAAAGTCTTCAGAAGTCTAGTTTCATGCCCTAGCTGCAAGGCTTCGGGCCACAGTGAGCATGGCACCATTTGTACCTGCACAAACAACTTTGTGCGCTCCATATGTTAGCAGCTAGGAAATCTGTATCGGAAAAAATAACCTTCTCGTTGGGTGGTGTAAGGTTAAAACGTGAAAGTCCTGTTTTATAAACACAGCTGTCAGTTGTGTGTACAAAACACAAGTAAAAATATTCAGAGATAAACTGAGGTTTCGTGAAACATGTCTGCACATTTTTTTTCTACCCCAAAGAGCAATTTTTTTGGTCTTCAATCATACGTGCACTCATGCTCTTTCTCTCTCTGCCTTTTTAAAATCCTCTGACAAAAGGCTGAAATTCAAATGATGCTTTTCAGGTCCAGGAGCACTTTGGGGAGGCTGTGTGAGAGGCAGCTGCTGTTACTTCTAGCCATACACCATTCAGTACCAGCTACTGGGAAATAGATATAAACTGCTGAGTGTTGCTCTGTCAAAAGGCTAATTATCTTTGATTGTGCATCTTAATTAATTTTGAGGTCAAGCACAGAAAACATAAGCTGATGGATTTTCCCCCCCATCTTCTTTCTCTCTCTCTCCCTTCACCACCCCCTCCCCTCTTTTATTCTCCCTTCTCTTTTTCTTTCAGTAACCAATGGCACTAGCCATTCACCAACAGCGTTAAATGGAGCTCCATCTCCTCCTAATGGCTTTAGCAATGGGCCATCCTCTTCCTCTTCCTCTTCTCTGGCTAACCAGCAGTTACCGCCAGCTTGTGGAGCTAGGCAACTCAGCAAACTGAAGAGATTTCTTACAACCTTACAGCAGTTTGGCAATGACATTTCACCAGAGATTGGGGAGAGAGTGCGTACCCTTGTGCTAGGACTTGTGGTAAGCAAAAACCCATTGATATAATAACTGTGATCTTTTTCTCTCCTTGTCCCTCTTTTATGCTTGATGTGTTTTATTATATAAAAGAGTGGGTCATGTAATTGAATATATCAGACTTTAAGGATACCAAATGTGCAAGAATGAAGTGCTTGCTCTTGCTACTGGACATGGTATAAATAGCTTTACAATCTGCCTACAAGTGGCAGCTATTCTCAGTCAGGTATAGACTGGACTCTTTTTGCTAGTATAGTATTATGCTATAATGCTGTGAAAGGGTTTTCACTCTATGCTACAGCACCCCTAATGTAGACTTGCCTTGAATTATACGAAGTAGAAAAATATGGTTTGACTTGCCTAGTTTAGCTGGCTGGGGAAGGCAGAGTGTCCTACATGTGTAGTTACAGAATACTGGTTTAAAGGATGAGCTGAATATATGTTTGGACCATGTTTTCACAGTGGAAAATCCTTTCTCTGTATTAATTGGACCCTACAACGAGGGACCTGACTGTCCATTGCTGCTACTTATGTCACCTTATTCATTAGGTTATCTTAATGTTATTATGGCTGTATGAAAATGTCAGCTTTTTGTTAATTACATCTGTCCAGTTGGGCTGCTGTTTTACAGGCAAATCGTTGTGAATCTGGCCCAGGATTCCTTTTTATTCCCAGTAAAATCCTGTCTCTGACAGCTGTTGTTGTGTCCCATGTATCTCCTTGAGCAATAATTAGATATATCAGGAAAAATGTCGTTGGGGTGTTTTAATTTTCATTTGTTCTGAGCAGCTGAAGTTCCCATTGACTTCGTTTGGACCTGAGACTGCCAGCACTGTTTAGTACTAGGGCCCAGGTGTCCTTCGCTTCCTCTTCACAAAGCCCTACCTGACAGCAAAGTGTTTTGTGTCAGAGTGTTTTGACAGCTTTGTGTCCCTTCACTTGAGTCTGTGTCCAAAAGAAGTTTAATCCAAAAGAAATAGGCAATGTAACTTAAGTAAGTCCTGCTCTCCATTTGCTTCCATATCCAAAATGCCTGTTCTATGTGGTTTTGCTTCTCACATGGTTCTCTGTGGAAAAGGGAACTGCTAAAGAAACTAAAGATGGCTTTGGGAGCATCTACCTGTCCTTGATTTTCAGATCAAGGCCTTGTTAATTGC
>VZRU01012323.1:187093-224999 GCA_013398155.1 Pedionomus torquatus
CTGTGCCCCACAGCATTGTCATGGCGAGAGAGAGACCCTTGGGCCCTGTGCTCCCTTCTGTGCCATAGACTTGTCCTGAGGCCAGATCTGTTTTCTGTTCCCAGCTTTGGCTCTGATCTGTTACCTGACCATAGGTAAGTCACTCAAACCTCCTCAAAACGTTTCACACGCTGTATATCCTGGCTGGTCTAGATGCACTGCAGATTGCTAGGTCTACCCAACACTGCATTGAAGTTGAAAGCTGGTATTTGTGCTTCTGTAATAAAAATTCTAGGAAAGGAGCTACCCCATACCATGTGTTCGTGTGGGGCCTCACACCAGGCAGCGCTATCTATTACAGATAATAAATAGTCATCAAATTGCTTATCTTTCTACCAATTCTGGTTCACAGGAAGATAAGATCATTCACCTGTAGAAACCTTCATTGGCTGGGAGCCTTTTTGTGCACATTTTCTATATTAATATCAAGCAGGATTTAGTCTATTAAATTTCAGTGGTACATGGTGTACATGTTCAGTACTCTCAACACTGTTTTTCAGCAGAAGTGCTATGCATATTTGTTTTAAGCATTAGTATCGGTATATGATTTGATGATTTTGAGTTACTCTGGGCTCTGAACAAAAATTTGTTTTAGTTTAAATCTTTGCTTTAAAAAATACATCTGTAAATCATTTATTCAAACTTGCAATTATAAAAACTTGCATCAAAGCCTAAGCATAGTGTATTCTAATGAAGCCATTTTAATTTAAATCATAATACTGAAATATTTCTGTTGCTAAATTCCTGAAGAAAGTAGGAACATTCAACAATAGAAAATTATTAACTAATTACCTGGAGCGAGTCCTAAAATTATAAAACAGCCTTTGGAGCTGTAGCTTCTTTTGCAGGTGCAGAGATAATGTTTTCTTTTCCAGCTAGAACAGTTCATTTCAAAGCAGAAAACAGGTCTGACAGCTGGCTAAAAAAAGATGTTCTCTTCCTATCTGGGATTATAAAACTGATGGAGAGAGCTAAGAAACTACCTAAAATCTTGGAAGTATATAAGGTCCAATCCAAAATAAGCATAGACAGTAGACAAGAAAGGACTTCCAGACACTGAAGTGCAACAGTTTAGGGGACTGTAAGCCAGTAATACCACATTTGTTTGCAGTCACTGTTTTTCTAACACATATATCTGGCTTCTGTTTTAGAACTGGCTTGTATCCCTTACATGTAGAAGAGAGAAGTCTGTGTGCAGGGAGGTTGGACATTGATGATCTTTAAAGGTCCCTTCCAACTCTGACCATTCTGTGACTCTATGATTCTATACATGTGCTACTGAACATACGTTGCCAGAACTGCCTCTACTGTCAGAGCTGAACTTCTGCATAAGCCTTTGTGTCCAAGGCCATTTTGGTTCAGAGTTTGTATGATTATGCTGAAGTTGCCTTGGGAGCTTTATTTTTCCCTGCTAACAGTAGGGAGAATGTGAGTGCTTTATTCTGCATCCAGCTTCCAAAAAAACTAGTTCTGGTGTATCAGAGCCATGGTGACCAGAAGAAGATTCTAAATTTGACCTAGCCATACAGAGGTCTGGATTCTTTTTCTTTTAATGAACCAATTACTTTTTACTATATGATTTGATAAAGGGTGTTTAGTATAATGTCTTGAGAAGATTGATAGTGGTTGTGTTGAATTAAATGTTTTCAAATACTGCTTTTTTTCACATTAAGTTTTGTTCTAAACATTGCTTGATGCCACTGTAAACCCAAAAGTCCTCTTCTGAATTACGAGACATGTAACTTACAGTTTTATGTAGTAGCTTCTAAAAAAATTAAGGAACTGACTAGATCCATGTTTAATAAATGTATTGAAAGTTGTACGTATCTGTTCTGTGCACAGAAAACATGTTCCATACATTTAGATTAAAGGATACCTTTAACTGTAAATCTTCTATGTTTATGGTTAAAGACCAAGAATGAACATTAAATCAAGGGTTTTGCTAGTCAGTTCAAAATTTGGTTGTCTCCAGGAGTGTCCATGTATGAAATAGGTCCCTTTTGTTTGTGATAGTGGGTAAGGAAAGCAAATATTCTGTTTTTTTCGTGGTTTCTCAACTGCCAACTGGGGACTTAACATTTCTTCCTCACAGGAATGCTGCGGTGTGATGATATACCTTCCAAGCATGTATCCCTTCTAAAATCCTAGGTTTGGTTTTGTTTCTATCTTATGTGTGTATACACATATATGTAATATGTGTAAACTTCTCCAATCATTTTTTGCCAGATGAGGCAGTTTAGGTATTTGGATGTCTTGACTTTGGTTCTGTGTAAGCTTTTAAAAAATAACAATCAAATGAAAACAAGTGGAAAACCCTTTGATATCTCTCTCTGCCACATGGTAGCCCTGGACAAAAATGTGACAGATAGTAACAAAAAAGAAGGTTTTTCTTTGGCACTTTCACAATATTTGTGTTCTTTGGAAGTCTGAAAATACTTCATGTTCCACAGCCGGCTGTCCTCCCATCCTAAGATGAATAAGTGATAGCAGTTGCTGTGGTTTTGTTTTTTGGTTTTTTTTTTTTTTTGGCCATTGGAGTTCTTTGTCTTATCTCTAGTTACTAAAGGTCATGACATTTAATCTAATACCTGAAAATCCCCAGGCCACAAATCATTGTGCACTAGGCATGAAACAAGAGGGGTCGGGCACATCACCTTATGACACAAATAAGTAGGTAAGAAAGAACTTGGACTATCTTTGTACTGATGTAGGTATGTACTGCAAAGAAAGTAAGATGTTTCCCAGGATGTGTAACTTATCTCCTCCGATGGGAAGGAAGTACAATTCTGCCTTGGTCCCAAATATGGCAAAAAGTGTGACTAAGTATGACCCCAGTAGATGGGCAGAATGTGTCACCTGGGGATTAATGGGCATTTTCAGTTCTTTATGTCTGAGTCCTGTGACCCAAGTCCCAGTGGGGCCCTGAGAGGAAGGTTTAAAAATGCTTCTGGTATATGGGGCTACAAGGAGGGTTGTAGCCCTCTGGGTGATTAACTGGAGCGCTGGAATATGAGATTTTCTTGTAATCTTTATCTTAATGTGTAACTGCAAGTGTCATGGGAAAGCTGAGGTCAATCCTGTTTTCCCCAAAGCCATTGAGGGATGGTGACTGAGGCAACTGACACAGCCACAGATTCTATGGTTTCAAATGATTTTTAAGTACTCGCTGCAGTCTGAATGGGAAACAAATGCTGAAGAAGGTTTGTCACTTGTTGAAAACTGCTGCTCTGTAGGAACTCAGGTTTTGGATAGTAAGAAAGGAGCTGAAGTCATTCAGGGTAGTGTGTTTTCTGCTTTTAAAGGTGTGGAGCTCCTCAGACCTAGTTTGTCACAGCATTTGCAGTTTTATTTTTCCTTTTCCCCTAAGTAAACTTTTATTGTTCCGTGCTTATGTACCACACTCATGACCCCATAAGGAGGCCAACCTGCTTCTGGGCAGCTAACCACAACACACTTAGTTGAGGATGCTTGCAACAAGTTCATCCCAGAGCTGGCTTTGCCTATGGTTTTTGATGTTTCTGCTTCCTCTCTGTTGAAAGTGCCTGCAAGCCCACCCACTTAATGCGTGCGATGCTCTTACAGGCCAATCTGCCCCTGCTGCAGCGGGAGCTGCTGCACTGTGCAAGGCTAGCCAAGCAGAACCCAGCCCAGTACCTCGCCCAGCACGAACAGCTGCTTCTGGATGCCAGCACCACCTCACCTGTTGACTCCTCAGAGCTGCTTCTCGATGTGAACGAAAACGGGAAGAGGCGAACTCCAGACAGGTGAGCACAGCCATGCCTTTTGCAGCCCCCTCAGAAATGTCCCAAGGGGGGAGGGAGCGTGTGGGTGGGGGCCTGGGGGGGATCTGGGATGGTTTTTCTGGGTGTGGGTCCTGCCGTCATTACAGCTGTGCAGTGGCCATATTGCCTTTGTTTAAGTGTGTATGTGCGTGCATATAGATAAATATATATGTAAGCACACATGGACTCAGGTAGCCTCAGTACACACTGTGGTCATACCTACATAGAAATAATGCCAGCCAACAAGTACCACACTATTTGGTGCATACTATTTCTGTGCAGCATAAAGTGATGAGGAGCAGATCACTCCAGCTCCATATGCAGGACCCTTGTATTTGACGTTTTGTTGGATTTAGCAGTAAATATAGGGAAAGTGGCTAGGCAGTCCTATTGGGAAGTACAAGGCAAGCTCTGAAAAGCAGTTAGGGCTTTGATTCCTTCTGCTGTGCCATGCTTCCATATCCATATATCCAATATGCATAAGGGTATTACTTCCAAGCAGGAGAAATATTCACTGAAATCTGTTTTATTGTTGAGCTGAGTCAGAGTCCGTGTAGAAACAGGGCAAGCAAGTGCACATGTGCAAAGTACTGTAACATTAGGGATATGGAACATTTTTCTCTTTTCTTATTTGAATAAAGTTCTTTGTTTAGTGTTACAAGAAAATGACTCTTGTGGTTATTTATTTTTAACTGTCTTCCTGTGATAATGTTAGAAATTCAGTTAGCATATAATATTTCATTCGGGAAGCCCAAATACTAGATTTTTCTTAGTTTTGTTTGCTATGGATTTTATACTGTGGAAAACTTTTATAATACTGTTCTGTCAAATGTCACTGCCTGCATGTACAAGGCATGACAACTCTTCTAGGTATCTTTTAAATGAAAGATGAAGATTTGCAAAGTTAAGGTGGCCTGCAAGTTTGTACAGGTGACATTTTTGTGTAGGGACAGGACATGGTAGAACGAAGCACATGGAGAAAATGAAGTCTGAAAGATTGTGAGGCTGGTAGATAGAAATCTATCACCACATATTTTAGTATATATGAAAGTGTGATATTAATGATCTAGATTCAAGATATTGAAAATGTCTGCGTAGTAAAAATTTTAAGCTGCTGATAGCCAGAAGTCAACAGTAAAAATGAAAGTAATGTAGCCATTAGAAGAAAGCGTGAAAGTACTTGAAATTGACTTACTTTAGATTGTTTCAGGGAAATACCTATGGACCAGCAAGAAAATATTGATAACAGCAGAGAAGTCCTTTTCCATGTATCCTGTTTTCACCATTTTTTCCTGACAACTACACCAGACTGATACAGCCATCAATGTTAACACAAACCTGCTAACTGTAACGAAGAAAGATGATTAATTTTCAGACATTTTCCATGTAGTCTCTTACTCCATGTAAAGAGATAACATTTCCAAAGCTGAAATTTATCTTCCTGGGACAGTTCTGCTGCATGTCCTCAGTCTTTGCTGTACCAAGATGTTTGTAAAAATGGCCTCTTAAAACCTTGTGCATCTTGTGAATAACTTAAATATCAGCATGTTGTGATATAATGTCAGTAGCAGACATGCTGTTTTTCCTACAAATGGATAGAGGAGCATTGAATTATCTTATAAGCCCATGAGGTCTTGCTTGGTGGGAATGGAGAGGAGAGGGATGTGCCTTCTGGCAGTCCTGACTCACTGTTTTCCCTGCTAGTAGAGAGTGGTACTCACATCTCCCATAGGTCACAAGGAAAAAATGGACAATAAAGCATTTCCTTTGTTTTCTTCCTTTGCATTCTGGAATAATACCCCTCCCCTGCTTTGAGACCCAGTTTGACAGTGTTGAATTTTTGATTATTTTGTAGTAAGTATTAGTAAGTCTCACCTATTGTAGCTTCAGTCATGGTTGTGTAGGAGGAGTGGTGCAGGTACCGACTGGTACAAGAAATGAGTAATGAAAAGACTCCATATTAGTCTTATAGCAAAAAGGATATAGGAGCAGTCCATAAGGGGGCTGCATGTCAGAAGAATATTGGATTTTAAAGTCAGCATTCATCTTTTAATTAAAACTGAGGCCTAGACCTAGAGGGATTTAAGTCTGGTTTGTGTTTTTTTTTTTTCTCAGTGTTTCTTTTTTGGTTAAAATACATAGGTACTTTTGAAATTCTGAAGTCTCTGCTTCCTGAGCAAGTGCCTTTACCTTCACAACTGAAGTCTCTCTTAGGCTCCATCCAACTCAGGGAGTCTTCAGTTCTTCTCCATGTAGTAATGCAGCTTCTGGGGTGAGGCGTAGACAGTTTAACTTCCTTTGCTCTGGGTAAGACCCTGCATTTGAATTCCTGGGGTCCAGGGAGGGGCTGTAGTGCAGATGTCCCACTGGCCTGCAAACTCTGAGATGCCAAAGCTTTCAACCTGCAGCCTCTGTTGATTGCCACTTGAAACCAGGCTCCTCAGTTCTGGGGAAGCAACATGTCAGAAAAGCTCATCCTTTCTTTTTTGATCCTGAGATTCTTTGCTGTGGTGAAAGACCCAGCCTAGCTCACCCATTGGATGGTGCCTTGAGCTTGAAAATGAAGTTGTTTTTTGCATTATCAAACAATCCTGTCACAGGTTAGTCACACCTGTTTCTCCATTGAAGATGATTAAAGCTATACAGAAAAAAATAAACTCATAACGGTAGTTTTGGCTGAACCACATTCGGTTGTACTACAGATTTAATAAAAAGAACCAAATCCTGTTGGAAAGATTCTTAAATTTACTGAATGGGAGGTTGCATACCTTTTAATTTGGATAATGTAAGTAAATCTACTATGAAAAACAGTCCTCGGAGTCACAGCATGCCTAGACTTAGTGAGTACTGAAACCAAATACTTGTCTGGCTTTATACTCATTACACTATTAATTATTTTAATTGTTTACAGAGGATCATCAGGAGACATCTGGAAATAAATATACATTTTGTTTGGATATTTAAGTAGTTTTCAAATATACTAGTAGAAACATAGCAGAAGATATGAAGCATCCTTTTAAGAGGAGTTCTGTGACTCTGTTGCTAGACTATGGAAAAAAATTACTCAAAGGCAACGTATTTCCAGGGGAACTAAATGTAGTTGGAATAATTTTGTTTGGAGGTATGTCTCTTACTGAAGTAAATTGTGGTATCTCTTTTACTTCCCAAGAGATATGTGAGGTACATATATACATACGCACACACACATATTGTATATAATGTGTATGTAAATATATATAAAAAAATTTAGATGTGTGTATAGGATACATACTCGTATGTATTAGAAATATATATACACACATTCTTCCATATTTACATTTTTCTTTTGGGCATTGATTCCAATAGAGATAAAATACAGTAAGGGATTAGGCAAAAGAAATGGAATGTGTGTGTTGCACATAACCACATCTACTTTGTGATTTTCTGTTAAAGAAAACCCACATACAGTAATTTTTTTCTGCTTATAATTTCAGAACCTTATTTGCATATGCATTTTCCAACTCCAGTTATTTATCTGCATATCCAAATGTACTGTATGTGAGGTTTTATAGAGCAATCTGACAGCAGAGCTTTGTGTTTTACTGAATGTTTTCTTGGTGCATATGGTCTGACACGGATGAGCAGCCACGGTGAGATTTTGGAGTCTATTAAACTAGCTCATTAAAAAGATCAATCTGTTTCTGTAATAACACTGGGAACCATCAGTCACTGCAAGAGAGAAAAACTGACACCTGAGGAGACAACACATTTTGGTAATTTGTTCATGACATGTCATGAACAAAGTGTTCACTGTATTTTGTTTACAACTTTTGGAGTTTACATGCTACTGTAGTAAAGCAAAGGAACTTGGACCAATGTGGGTTTTTATTTTTAGGAATGAATGCTTAGTTATAAATAACATGAATTTAAATACATTAAGTACAAAAGATGTTTTCTTAATTAGTCATCCTTTGAGCTTTCTGTGAAGGGCTGTATGGCACATGAGCATGTCATATAGTGACTATGTTTATGACAGCTGCCTACAAAGTGAATATAGGGCATTTTAAGAAAAAAGAATTGTTAGGGTATCTCTAGAAAACAAAAGCAGTCATGACTGTTTTGTGACTTTAGAAAGTGCTGCTGTGCTTGCTGTACCCTTGCCACCACTGGTGATGAATTCATGTTGAAGGTAACTGGAAACAGGGACTGACTTGTTTTTGGTTTTGATTAGTTCCTCCGCATCTCAGCAAGGTGAAGGATGCTCACAGCTCTTATAGCAGTGCCTTTTAAAAGCCATGAATAATTAAGAGGAATTTTAAACAAATTTTCTTAATATAATCTGTTAGCAAGGAAATATTAATCTTTTCTGTAACGCAGTATTATAAACAAAATATGCATTTTATTCCAACAAAGCATTATCACATCTTTGGTCATCAAGATTTTATTGGTGGAAGTCCAATTTAAATCAAAGCATCTTGCACAAATAATAGATGAACAGCTTTCCCTCATTCTTGCAAGCTGACTTCAGTTTTTTGAAACTGGTGTAATACTCAATCAGGTGAAACTTAATTTTCCAGCCAAGGCAGTTTTGCAGGTTTCCTACCCAGGAAATTCTCCATAAATTGCAATAACTTGAAACAGAAATGGTAACTTATGAACAACATTAAGTTGTTGGAATGGCTACAGACTAATGACTAGTATCTATTCTGCTATCTTTAATCTGAGTAAATCATGACTCCAAGTAAAATGACTACTTGCATGTTCATAGCTGAAGGACCCCATCTTTGTCATATTGCATATTTTCCAAATGATGGTACCAACCACTGGCATGTCAAGGAAAACGTGACCAACAAGAGCAAGAAAAAAAAACCTAAAAATCCCTAAAAAAAAACCCCAACCCCCCCCCCAAAAAAAAAAAACTAAAAAAAAAAAAAAAAAAAAAAAGAAACGTGTCAATTAAGCTCCCTACACATTAAATGTTATATCCTCTCTACAGCTTGTTGTTGCTTTACAAAATCAGATTTATCAGATAAAAATCAGATTAAATTAGATGAAAGTTGTGTAGGGGCTTTGGATTTCGAACTAGTACTCACCTGGATCTGCCATTTACTATGAAACAGGAGCACTTCCTCAGGCACCTGGGGAAATGCTGCTGTTCCAAGGAGGTGAGACCTGGAAGAATGACTCAGACTGAAATCAGAAGCAGAATAGCAAGTTAAGTTCAGGGTATCTGAATTGTGGCCCTTTTCAGTACTCAACAGTCTGTCTTATATCACTGTATTCAGTATATTCAGATATAGTAAATTTGCCAGGGATTCCCATACTGATGAGGCTTTGGAAAATGTTACATTTTTATGTACTTCATATAGTCAAATACACTAAATGAGTGTATATACAACCTCATTCTGTTATTTTGCTAAGTTGTTAATTTACCCAGTGCGGAAAAAATTAGAGAATTAAAATTTCAACACCCAGAGAATACCCAACGGCCATTATCCACTGTAATAGCAAAAACAGGGATTCAGTTTCACTCAATGTGTTTTCAATGCTAATGTTAATTTCTGTGTTATTTAAACTCAGGGTTCAAGATAAAAATGGATATGCTGGTGTGTTGTCCAAGCTAATGCAGTTTATTCCAGTTAAGTTAATTAAGTATAAAGCATTCCTTTTCAAAACACAGACATACCTGTAAAGTGAGGTGCAAATATGTATATTTGTATGAAAATATATGATTTTTTAAACGTTTAATTCAGAAAGCTTTGTTTTTCCTACACCAAGTGATCATAAAAAGTCAATGAAGTTATTTTTTTAATTTTTGCCCCCTATCTTTGTTAGAGATCATTCTAACTGTAGCACTGAAGAACTTTGGCAAATGAATAGCGTGTCTTGTACATGCAGAAAAGTCTGTATTTTACAATAGAAAGAATTGTTATGGAGTTTGAGTGGATATATGCAAAGGAAAAACACACCAGCAACTAAATACAAAACTTGTCTTGGAGAGCTGTCAAAATCATCATAACCCGTTGGGAGTTACTGCAAGCAGTTCTATGAGGCCAAAAGTAATTTAGAATATATGATGGTCTTTGGGTTTTCCTGATTAGGAGTTTTCACAGTCATTCTGTGTTTACTTTGGAACAATGTACATACTCCACTTTAACAAAAAATGTCTTGTATATTTCTGCCCAAAATTAGAACAGCTGTCCTGTTGTATCAGTGAAAGATTCTCCCCTCTTTGCTGAGTTAAAGTATAATAAAATGCATATACCTGCAGCTTCTCTGGCATTAGTGATTGTGGCAAGGCCCTGGAAAATCTCTTTACTCCTGAAAATGATGCAACCCATCTTTTAATTTGCTGCTGGTAATTGCAAGATGCTTTCTCCCAGTGGATATTGGCAAAGATTTAGTTTCATCCTTCCTCTCACTGACAGTAAAGGAGAACCTACTGGGGGGCAACAATTGATATATCAAGTGTTTCTCCACAGATAATCCCTCGAGTTTGGTTGGTTGCGCAGGTTGCTGAAGGGCAGTTGGTTTTAACAGCAGGCAAACAAGAAAATTAAATCAAAGTTACCTCTTGTCAAAGTGAGAAAAAGTTGTCTTATTATTAGAAAGAGATATTACGCCATCCATAAATCACAGAGGAGAAAGTTCTCTTTTAAAAAGGGCTAGAACATACCAGCTGTTTAATTAAATGATTTGGAGGCAGGGAAGCAACCTCAACAATTGCAGTATTTATATCTAATAACCTTTCTGTTCAAAGCTAATATTTTGTAGGTTTTGTTTATTCTAGTGGTAAAAAAAAACCCTATACTTCAGTGAAACAAAGCTTCTCTAAAAGGATTTGCAGTAACTCTAGCCTTTTTCCTTGTTTTATTTTAATGGAAAATGAATTCAGTGTGAATTCCAGGTTCTCAGGTAGAGGTGCAAAGTAGAGACTTCTTTGTAATGATAATGAATTGAATCGAGTATATATAATGTAAAAAAACACCCTTCTCCCTGATAACTCTTCAAAGCTGCCTGAGCATAATACCCCCGTCTAAGAGTAGTGGAGTGGGAAGTGTTGAATGTTGAAAACTTGAGTCTAACCACATCATCCTGCAGAATTAATGACAGACACAGCACCTTTGGCTGAAATAGTTCAGATTGTAGAAGAAAGCATTTCTCATCATCCTGAGTAATTCTTGCCCAAAGTCTTAGGGTGACACTGATCTTGGTGGGAACTCATCCTGGCATGACATACAACTGACCTTCAGCACACTGCAACGCACTCCCTTAAGACTATGTGCTGTCCTCTTGGAAAAAAAACATATTTATTTAGCTGTGAGTTTCCTATAATGATGATATACTATTTCAGTGCTTAAAGTAGGAATTTCTCAGCCTCTAGTTTCGTGTATCAGTTGATTGTTTCAGCTCTGCAGTTATGTATGTATCCATAACATCAGCGGGTGCTGCTCCTCTTCAGAAGTGTCACCTTGCTACTATTTCTCCAGTTACAGAGATAGTTAGATGAGGAGAATGTGTCCTTTGTGTAATTTGGATGAGTAGTGTTATGAAGTGTTCTGCTACACCACACACTTGGAGCAAAGGGGAAGAACAAGTTAGTTTCTGAAGCTGCACATGTAGGTGGGGGTGCATGTTCCTGAGCAGCTTTGCTCACTAAGGGAATTAAAGTTCCTTTGCTTTGTTTTTCAGAACCAAAGAAAATGGCTTTGACAGAGAGCCTTTGCACTCAGAGCATCCAAGCAAGCGGC
The DNA here is from genome assembly GCA_013398155.1 of Pedionomus torquatus. Taxonomy (NCBI): domain Eukaryota; kingdom Metazoa; phylum Chordata; class Aves; order Charadriiformes; family Pedionomidae; genus Pedionomus; species Pedionomus torquatus. The sequence goes on from VZRU01012323.1 coordinate 198,645, forward strand.
CCTGCACTATTAGCCCAGGCCAGCGGTACAGTCCAAATAATGGCTTATCTTATCAGCCCAATGGTCTGCCTCATCCCACCCCACCTCCACCTCAGCATTATCGTTTGGATGATATGGCCATTGCCCACCACTACAGGGACTCATACAGACACCCCAACCACAGGGACCTCAGGGACAGAAACAGACCTATGGGTAAGGCATGTTGATTTTCTGCACTGTTTTTTTTCCAGGTTTCTTCTTGCCTCATAATTACATTCTGTATTGTGAAACAGGATTTTTTTTGCTGATTAAACATACCTGCCATTCAGATGTAGCCTTTATAGCTGTTTGTCCATCTAGCTTCTTCTGATGGCCTCATTTCAGATTTATATTTTGAAAAGTGCATTGAATGATGTCTTTGCTACACTGCAGCAACAGTCAGAAGGAGGAGTAACCCATGCTTTTGCAGCTGCATAGATGACATGGACACTCAGATGTCTGGCAGGCAAGGATAGGTAGAGCCTTTTATTTTTCTTCTAATGCCACATTTGTGACATCTGAGGAGTGCGGTGCAGCACGGGGATGTCCACAGAAGATGCGAACGGTGGAAGCACCAACCACATCCCAAGCCAGTCTGCCCTTGCAGCACATTTTGGTTTAATGAGATGTCTGATGACTCTTTCACATCTGTACTTACTATTCGGCCTTGTTTTAAACAAATCTTCAATAAAAGAGGAATATTTACAAATATTCAGAATATTCAGCATCTGTATAGAGGAGGCTAAACAAAGAGCAAGTGTAGGTTCCTCTTGAGTGTTGATAATAAATACTGGCTTGGTTTTATCACGTTGTCAGCTGCTCTGATATATGTGCTACAGTTTAACCACATGTTGTTTAAACATCTGTGAAGGGATGAACCCTTAATGATGCTCTGTTGACATGGTAGTAATTACTGCATTTAGTGAAATAACATTGAGTTTATACTAATATTTTTTTCAACTCTTCAAAGTACAGCTAGTATTCAATACATTGAGTTACCAAATAATTGTATTGCTGACTTCTGCAAGTAGGTCCTAAGGTATTATATGTTGTCAATATATATTTAAATTGTATGTAGTCACAAAGGAGTACATCCATTTTTGAGAGGTCATCTTGCAATGTACAGAACTTGCAGAATTTAAGATACTAAATTGAGTAAAACAGTAACATCTTGCGTTGGGAAGTTGAGCAAAGTTGTTAAGCATCCAGTTATTTTTGTGGTGGCATTGAGATAGTACACCAGGTTATATATGCTGTATTTATTTGTCTGATAGGCTCTTTTTTCTTTCCTCACCCTCTCTGAGGACTCCAAACATTGTAAACATGATTTGCTCCTTTTTGGCAGGGTTGCATGGCACACGTCAAGAAGAAATGATTGATCACAGGCTAACAGACAGAGAATGGGCAGAAGAGTGGAAACATCTTGACCATGTAAGGGTTAAATGTACTCCTATGTATGATTGCCTGAAAAGAATACTTCTAAAATGGGAATTTAAACTTTTAAAACAAATCTGAACCCCAGGACAAATTTTGAAAGTGTTGGTGATTAAGTCAGAGGGCTTGATGTTCCCCATTAGGTAGCTCATGCTAGGCCTTGCTGTTAAGTGCCAACTGCAGTATCCCTGTTACAAGCTGCCAAAAGGGGAGCAAACTGCTCTATACACCCTGGATTTGGGGGCACACTGGATTTGTGCTTTGAGTTTCTTAGCTCTTATAACATTTGTTCCTATCAGTTTTGGACCAGATTTCCCAGCCTCTGTGGTGCTGTGTGATAATAGTGGTGCGTCTACAGTCTGTTCAGTCTGTTGCTCCTTGTCTTGACCCTTTTCCCAAGAAATCAATTTAGGATTGACCAGTTAAACAGGAAGGGATTGTCATTCTTAAAAAAAGACTGAAATTTTTCAGCAGTATTTGAGTTAACAGAAAGAGACTCCCTCATTAAAACCCAGGCATTCAGCACAGAAATGTTTCTTTATTTTTCTGTCAGTTTATGAATAAGATGTTCTTTTTTGTTTCTCTTTTCCATGCATCTCTGAATAGCTGTTAAACTGTATAATGGACATGGTGGAAAAAACTAGGCGATCTCTCACTGTACTACGGCGTTGTCAAGAAGCAGACCGTGAGGAACTTAATTACTGGATACGGCGGTACAGTGATGCAGAAGATTTAAAAAAAGGCGGTAACAGCAGCAGTAGTCATTCCAGACAGCAGAGTCCAGTGAATCCAGATCCAGTTACATTAGGTACAGTATCCTCATTAAAAATTGTCTACTGGTCCTCTTTCAGCTCAGCTAAGTACTAGATGAAATTCATATTTGTTCTTCTGTTTCTTCTTGAGTGATAGCAATTAAATATGCCTCTCTACTGAATTAACTGTTACTCTCATGCCCTAATAGTCATGTCTACATGTAGAATGGCTTAGGTTTTTACATGATGCTTGGTAATTTCCTTTTCATTCAGTGATGTCTGAGAGCAGTTGGGCAGGAGGACAGATTGTCATATAGGGATGGCAGAGCAGTGAGACGTGCACTGACTTTCTGTCCCTTCCATCTCCCTCCCTTGCTTGTTTGATTAAAAAAAATCTGTAGGTATTTCTGGATTGTTAGCACTGTGAAACCAAGGGTTTTCACCTTCTTGAATCAAATATTTTAATTGGAAGATGTCTTTCCAAGGAAATGAAGTGAGATATAAAGATATGGGCTCTTCTTAGTTGTATTTGGTTTCTGTATAAGAAAGAAACAACACCTGGGAAAGAAACAACACCTGCCCACCACCATGCACACATGGTCCTCCAAGGTGTGTGTCCACCACTGCAGCTCATGCAGTCTCAGCTAGTTTGGGTACTGCTCACTGTGTAGTTACACAGAGCTGCTCAGAGCTTAGCTCAAACTGCAAGGCTCTCTTAGAAGGACCAGACCAAGCAGTTGGACTTTCACCACCCTGCAGAATTTCATGGTCACACTCACACGATACCTCATACAACTACTCAAAGGTGACTCTGCTGTATAAAAATAAGCTTTTGTTTTGTGGCTTTCTGTAATTTATTAATACGTTGTCCTGTTTCTGCCCCATCCCCTCACTTTTATGGCACATGTGATAAAGAAACACATTTTTGATGCCCTTTTATTGTTCTTTGCTCTTTTGAAGATAACAGCAAACTATGATTGCTTATCTAACGTTTATCTTAAGAAAAAAAATAAGTTGCCTGTATCATAGAACCATAGAATGGTTAGGGTTGTTGGAAGGGATGTTGAAGATCTTCTCCAGGCTGAACAACTCCAACTCTCTCAGCCTGTCTTCATAGGAGAAGTGCTCCAGACCCCCAGTCATCTTCATGGCCATCCTCTGGTCTCAGTCCAGCAGGTTCATTCTAAAAAACATCATAAACTGTGGTAAAATTGAATGTGTGCATTATTTTGCAACTGTTTTATTTGAATCAGTGTTTTCTTTTTGCCCTTAAGAATAACTTATTAAACCTACAACTTACTTAATTGCAAATAGAAAAACAGAAAAGCAAATCAAATGCCCTCTTCATCTTCCTCTTGGTAAATCTCTAGAGTTCTTACTATAATATTTATTGCCTCTTGATAACAAACATATTTTTTTTTTTGGTTTTGTTTGTTTGCATCAAATGATCTGAGCCAATAGCTCTATAAATTAGCTTCAGTCAGTGAAAGGAATGGTTATAGAAATGCAGTTCCCAACTTCACTAATAAGTCTAGTCCCTAGAGGAGCCCTTCTCAGAAAGAAGCATTCAGGTAATGGCTTGTATGAATAGTGTTAAATGTAATGTCAAGAAGGACTCATTAATATGGCATCTGAAATGTTGATCACATCTGCAGCTTCGGGAAGAACACTTGTGAGGAAGCCCCTAGATCAAAAGCAGTGGCAGCCATTTCTAATAAAGCTATGATGCAAAGAGAGACAGGTCATGCTGTTTGTAAGTATAGTAAGTTGGTAAAAAGAAAGAAACAGAGTTTTTATAATTTCCCCATAGCAACTGGAACTCAAAGACATTCATCAAATCTTTAGAGATAATAGTACAATTCGAGAAAAATAGTCATAACCACAAGAGCAACAAAGGATACCATTAGATTTCTGTATTATCGTTTTATTTGGCTATTTGTCAAGATGAGTTTTTGGAAATGGCAAAGTCTTTTTGCTTAAAAAGACATCATAAGGCACAGCTTTCATCACTGGACACACCAGTCACCTCTGCAGTACTATGGGTACAACTGAACTGCCTAGAGTGAATGCATTTCAATTTTATCACATCCATTTTGTTTATTTGGCTTTAAAAACTATGTCCTTAGACTCATGGATGTCAATCTTGGATTGCTTCAGTAGCTTAGCATCCATGTCAATCATAAATACTGACAAGAAATGCTTTTACGTATTGATGTGGAAGGCAGAAAATACTTGCTTTGAAGTCTATGGAAAGGTAATCACTATATTTCCTTAAATCTGGTAGTAATCTAGTCAACAGAATGTAAACTAACATTCAGAGGTAGAACATAATTGAAGCAGTGTCTGTGTGAGCCTTCAGATGCTGTTTTGCTTAGGGCTTTTTATTTTAGTTTTGAGGTGAGGAGGAAGGGGTTGAAAAAGTCTTCCAACACTTTAACTGAAGTGCCGCAATATGTAAATATTGGGTTTGGCTGCAAGGATTCTAAATGTCAGTGATTTCCCTTTTCATATTTTTAAAGGAGGTAATCCATCCTTTAAATCCATCTTGTCATCTCTACTAGCAAGAGGAAAAAATAAGAGGGCCGTATGGCTACATTGTCTGTGCCTTTGTTTCTTTTTCTATAAGATTAAAATTTATTATCATCACTGAAGTGATAGGTTCTCACTATAAACATTATGCCACAGTCTTCATAGATAGGTCTTGTTGAAGAACTCTGAGCTAAAATTTAACATAGATAGTTTTAGTCCAAAAGAAATAGAAGAAAATTCTGGTCATTTTGAACAAGAAGATTTTTTTTTCCCCAAAAAAGATCTTTGTGCTTCTTTTAATTTGACACCGCTATAAATCATGTTGAGCTTGACAGTTCAGAGTATCTGATCAATAAATCTCTGTTGATATTTTTAATTAAGAAATCAAATGAAATATTTGATAATTCACTTTAATGCAGTGTAATCCAATACACGCATTAGCCATCTACAACAAGTTACAAGCTCTCATTATTCTCTGAGAGTGAGTGGAAGGTAAGATGGATCCATTCTTTTCAGTCTAAATAATACATGTTTATGAAAGTCTAAAAATGACTCAGACTTTATATATATTCACTTGATGAACTGTGATGGTCTATGAAGTGAATAATACATCATCTGACTCCTCCATTTCTGCTGAAGAATTTCAGTACTACGTACTGTAGCAGGACTGCAACTTTCATCTTAATAGTGAATAATTACACATATCAGACACCGTATACTGAAATACACACAGTCGGATAAATTAAAGATGAGGGTTCTTCAACATCATGGGTTATAAATAAGATCTATAACCTTATTGAGTGCAGCTGTGGCTCTAGATAAGTGGTGTAGGCACACATCAGAAGGTCTGCAGTGAAGTTGATGTTTTCTGTCGGTTGAATTTATCTGAATGGAAATCTTACAAAATAGAGTTTGAAATCTCTGACTAAAGAATGCCAGTACTGGCAGGATTTGCCCCAGGAAGCCAGGATTCTCAGAACTGTATGAATTTGTCAAAAATGGCTAATGTAGGTTAGCCAGTGCTTAATACACTTTTACATGTTAACCCTTTCAGAGCTAGTTTATATTTTATCAGAGGCTGTTCACCCTCATACTTTCAGACATAGCATTCCTGCTGATATGTCTGTTCGTGCTGCAATTATAAAACCTTTCCTTTGCCATTTTCAGGTAATCAGCGTCCTATGAAATGCATGATATTCTCAACATGAGCTAACGGGAATGCTGTGAATGCCACAGTAACATTTATAACTTGTAATTCTAGAATGTAAAGCCTGTGTAATACTGGTCACTGATGATATTTAATGTTGCTCCTAATCTGCTACCTGCAGATGGGAGATTTGGGCTGGATTGTGGCATACTGACTTGCGTGCTGTTAGATAGGGCTACAGTTGCAGAAACATTGCGTGTGTATTAGAGAGCAAAGATGTACATAAAAATACTTGAAACCCCTGCCCTCCAACAAGCTTAGCAAGGTATTCTCATTCGGTATTAGGCTTCTTCAGGTTTGTCTCTATATGCCATTAACTGGAGTGGCACGCTTCTGAGTTTGACTCTTACAGACAAGGTAGTAAATGTTTGATATTTGTGGCTCTGAGAAGTTTTTTGTTTGCTTGTGTCCCACCAATGGTTCTACATTTATTATACGGCAGAATGAAGCAAAGCTTGCATATGAAATATAAAAAGCATATAAATACATATAAAAGCATATATATTTTATATACAAAACAATCTATAGTTCAGGTCTGGTTATTTGCAGCTTTTATTATTTTTGAGCCCTAATGTTCACTATGACATATAGGATATTATTAGTCACTTCCAGTATTTTCATAAATATAATAAATTCTAGAAGATCCTCAAAAAACCCAGCTTTTTATCTCAGTTTCTTAATATTTTGTTATTATAGTCTTGGATGTCATTGTCCAGGGATAAAAACCTCCATTCTTTTGTATTGTTAGCTCATCTTCAGTTCCTTCTTTCCAAATAAAGATATATAGCCTTTTTGACAGTTTTGAGCACATCTTTTCCTTTTAAGTCTGTCTATTCTATTTTCTCTCGTTTGGTCCTTATTATCATATGAGAGTTCTTATCCTTTATTTGGTCCTAACTTGTCGTCTCAGTTTCACTTCCCAGACCCATATTTACTTCTGCTCTTAAAACTCTCTGCATCTCTCTCTTTCAGTACTTGCAGCACCTGTTCTTTTTATCTTAAAACCACCAAAAATAAGCAGTCTATAAGGTATTTCTACTCCTGAAATTCCACAAATCTGGTGGCTCGATTAACTGTTAACTCGATTAACTGATGATTCTTATGGTTGAATATGTTCTTGAAATAAATGCGTCAGGACCCATATGGAACCCAGCACTGTATTGTGACAATGGGAGGTTTTTTTGGTGAATGTTTTCTTTCTTATTAAAACAAAATTATCTAGGATAGATTAAAAATAGTTATTTTTCTAGATATTTTACACAGTAATATATTATGTTGTTCCCTGCTGTTGAAGAGAATGTGAGGGCTGAAACTGAGACAAATTTTTGTGTCTTTTCCTCGTGTCTATTATGTCCCAGTCCAACAGCTTTCTTGCTGAAAAGTTTAATTTCACACTAAAATAGAAAATTTAAAAAAAACCACAATGTGTCAAAATTATTTTATTTTTATTTAATTTAAAATCTTTCCTTAAGCTCAATCAGACAAGTCATGTCATTCCGGTCATGTATGTATGCTTTTTATTTTCCTTGTTGGGCTTTTTCATTTGGTTCAGTAGGAACCAGACTGATTCTCAACAGGTACTTTCAAACTATGCCTTGACATGAATTTCAAGTAAATTCAGTAGTGTACATACCTTGTTCTGCATAATAACATTGCTGCATTGTCACCATTAAAAAAACCTTTTATTATGTGTGACATGTAAATTTTCTGTTATCTTTTTCTGTATGAGCTGCCTTGTTGCTTCAAGTTATTCCTGATTTTGTCTGATTTCATTCTGTTTCCTTCCAGAAAGAATTTACTGTGGCTGCTAGGTGCTGCAGTCACTCAGTTAATACCATGCATTTTTTTCTCATTATGTCTTTTTGCAGTTGACTTTGCATATAATACTTTAGGGACTTGGTTTGAGTTTGCTAGATGTCCAAGTGTTTTACTTTTAGTGAGCAAGTGCTGTGATTCTTAATCTGAAGGACACCTTATCTTAAAAATAACAGTAATGTAAGACTTATATCCTCTGGTCATGTCCTGTTGTTTAGCCCCCAAAAGAAGATTGTTTTCACGGACTCATCACCACTAGCTAAACAATAGCTATGTTCATAATATTTTTTTTTTGCTTGGAAAATATGTTTTTTATTATCTTCATAAGTGCTTCTTGTCTTTTTTTGTATGCCATTCCAAACTATGGGAAAGTCTCTCACAAGCTCTTGTTTTAATTCTTCTTGCAGAGGATCTCATTTCTCATGTAAATAATTTGTGGTTGGAATAAGAGCTTGATTGATGTTTATGTTTTGGAAATTTTAACAATTAGCTGGCAATCTGGTCATTTATGTCATTGAATTCCATTTTTGGAAAGTCATATGTACCAAAAAATCAGCTCCACATCTCTATTTTTTTAATACTAAGTAACACAGTAAAGGGCTTAAATCAAGGTTATGATTCCCTTGCAGTGGATGGTACCTTCCAGGAAAACTTAACACAAGTTATGAGACATAGATGCAACAAGCCCCTTGGAGTCTGGTTGGGTATAGCAGGGAGAGAAAATAAGAGCGGTTTAATTTTTTGTCTTTAGTTTTCCCGAGCTTTCAAGCAATGTTTTCTGCCATCACTTCTGTTCCTGACTGAACTGGCATTTTGCCTGTAAGTCTAAAAGCTTCCAAGGGAAGAAAGAAGTGTACACAATGATACTTGTCATCTCCAGAATCATACAAGCCAAGTGATACGAAGAGTTTTCCCATTTACAGCATCAGGGCTGAACCCCTCTATCAAATTCATTAAACCAATGTAAATAGTTAGCTCTTTTGCAGGATCTTGCTCACACACACACACACATCCTCCCATAATTTTCTGCTTGAGAGGTGTGAAATTCTGCCTACAAAGATCCATTTTATTTTCATCCTGTACTTTGGCGACAAACAGGAGAGCCAGGGAAATCCACTCAGCTGCCTGTCAGATGGGAAGATTCAGTCCATCCCGTTATTGTCTGCAGATTCACATGCTAGATGTCTGCAGATTCACATGCTAGAAACTGCATCTGTGGAGCAGTGCACAGGAACTGGGATTCCCTCCTCTTAGCGTAGCTGAAACAGCCCCTATCGTTTCCATCTTTGTTAGCTGTAGCCTACTGTATATAAAACAGCACTGCATGTATACGTACAGAGGTGTAAAAAATTATTTGCAAAACCTAACGATTTTTCTTACAAATACTACTTTTTGACCAAGTTATCAAATAATAACTTTTATTATCAAACAAATTTGATAACTTTTTGACCAAGTTATCAAATAATAACTTTAAGATTTAAAAAAAAATGGCATGTGTACTTTTGTTATGTTTCAAACTCAGATGCCAGACAGGATGTTTAATTTCTAACAACATCTATAAAAAGATGCAAACCTTAACTCTAATGCAATAAATCAAATTATTTTATTTTGACAATTGAATTCAATCACACAGGCAGTGGAAATCATGACAGTGAACTTACCTTTATGTTGTTTGGGGTTTTTTGGGGGGGATTATTAGGGTTTTGGGGGTTTGTTTGTTTTTTAATTTCTCCTCTATTACTTTGAAACACAGTTAATCAGTTTTTAAATTGTATTTGAAGAGAGCAGCTTTTCATCTGCTGAGAATCTGTTTGCTAAATTTCAGGCCAAAGTGAATGTTCTTTCTGTGTTGTCTGATCTTGGGTCTTTGAAGTCTGTGTGGAAGGGATCTTGCTGATTCCAGAGCTCTTAGGCTCAGGCCCAGAGGTTAAACCCTTTAAAAAAAGAGGAGGAGGGGGGAAAAGAGCTGTCAAAATGTGATTGAAATATATGGGTGAGTTACGAGCTTCAGCTCCAGTGAGGTTGTTTGGCAGCATATGTATTTAGGGGCTTAACCTAAAGTTCAAGGTTTGGTTCTTCAAACTTGCACAGCTACAGTTGCCAACATGGGCCCAGATATAGGAAAGCGTAGATCTGCACATGTAGAAACACCCCTTTCTTTTCCTGCAGACAGCTTATTTGATCAGTGGAATGACATCTTGGCTTTTATCTCTGCTCGTCAGTAGCCATTCTGTTTTCACAGAGCAGAAGTGCCAAGCGCCGGACTATTGCCCTCTTTCTTCTTCCTTTTCATAAACATAATGACAAAGGATGAAGCACATCACTCCCTCAGCTGGTCTCACAAAGCCAGCCTTAAAAGCGTGGAAACTGTCATGTAGAGTTGACTTGAAATGCTACAAAATAAAGCCAGCTAGTCTCATCTTGGCCTAAGATGAGACATTGGAGTCCTAAACATTGATCTGGTCTGTGTGAGATTTGTGAGCTACGGCCACGGCATCTGTTTTATTTTGAGTAAAGAAATATTTTGGTCTGAGTGATAAATAGAAGGAAAAGGTATTTCTCTAAGCCTTGTTCTCAACAAGCAAGCGTTGTTTATGATATTCTTTCTTTTTCCCTCCACACCCCCTCCTCCTGCAGAATCGCATCGGGAATTCCTTCACAGGCCTGCGTCTGGATACGTGCCAGAGGAGATCTGGAAGAAAGCTGGTAAGGACTGTTTAAAAACACCAGCTTAGTCTTCTGGCAGCTGTGTGCAGTTGTTAATGCACTGATGTGAGGAATGAAAAAAAAAGAGGGGGAGAGGAGGCCTTACTAGTAACAAGAAAAAAATTGTTTTTAATAATCTTGAACTGGAACTGATCAGGACATAAAATAATCTTTATAATAGAAGCATCTGCTGCTATAGTTAGGGGGATATCAGTACTGCCATTAAGGATCCCTGTTTTCTGGGGTTATAATGGTTTCAGGCTGAAACTCAATATGCTAAAGTTTCAGTCTGTTAGCAATTTAAGAAAAAAAAAAAAGTTCATGTGGGATTATGTTTTTTTTTTTAAGCTTCAAGGTTCTTACCTAGTTAAGGTCAGAATTCCAAATGGAGAGAAAAACCCTAAGTATACCTGTTAAAGAAAAACCTCCAGCTATGCAACGTAGCCGTTCTTAATTTTAAGAAGATTTTGTGCCCATCAGACCTCAGTGAAGTCTGTGCTCATAAAGTTGTAAAGTTTTAAATTAAATAAGCAAGACTGCATCTCTGCAGCTGCTCTGGGTGGTTGCAGAGGCATTGACAATAACTTCTCTGAGCTTGAAAAGCACCACGGGCAGATGTAGTGGCTGTACAGAGTTTTCTTCAACACCTGAGTATGGGAGTTTCCTGGCAAGGGTCCTGTTGCTGTGCTGGAGATAAATTTTTGCTCTTTGGACGTCAATATCAGAGTTTCCTTGTTTTCAGAGGGGCCAAGAAGTAGCTCTTGAACTGCATCAATGTAATTGAGCTTCTATGTATACAGTCATACATCTCCCCTTTTGAACACCTGTATAACCATGAAGTCTACTGCAGCTGTCTGAGCAGGAGTTAATGATTAAATGGCAAATACGTAGCAGTTTCAATGTTTTCTGATCAAATCTCCTGTAAACGCTCGCTGCTTTTTGGTGTATTTTAAACTAGAAACAGAACATGTGTAAAAATGTTCTGCTGGTATGTATTTGCATCAGGCAAGAAGTTGTGTTGTTTGTGTGATGTGGATTTATTATGTAAGCTCTACATTTGTCAATATGTTAATTAATATTTTTAACTGCTGTGGTTTATATGAAAAATAAGAAAATAATCCACAACTTTTTCTTCTTCCCAAGAAAAGTGTAGCCTTTTTAGCTGAATGCTCTTGTGTACTCACAAGAATTTTTATGTTTTGTTTTGCCATATTTGTGTTAACATCTTAAATGAAAAATAAGAAAAAAATAGGCAGTCCCAGGCAATCTCAGTAAGAGAACTATTATTCAGCTGAACTTCAGGAACTTTATTCTTCTTGCAAAATCAAGATGTTGATGTTGTTTGCCATATCACATCACTTATGACTCCTAGACATAGAACATATAGACATAGAACATATATGAAGTCATCATATATGGACATAGAACCATAGAACAAAAAAAAAAAATTTCATAAGCTAGCAATACAAGTTAAAGGAAGCTTTTGACCTGAGTTATAAAATCGGCTGTGTATTCACATTGCATACATCCACAAATGGTAGTGACATGGTGACATGTCATCTTGTGAACACATATTTCATCAGTTCCTTTGGAACAAAGTTTTTCCTTTGGCCCTGTTTCTGGTCTCATATTTGTACTGATGTGTGTTTAAATCCCTGCATTAACTGCATGTGTCTGAGAATTGGAGAATAAAAAAGTCTGAGTCTCTATAGGATGCACACCTGTATCTGTTACTAAGAGTAGTACAACATCAGAAAACATACTGCTTTTCATAAATTACAGGCCTTTATTTTCAGGAGGGTGCAGTGAAGTTGGAGGTCTCCACAATTTTCTAATCATTGAATCATAGAATGTTTAGCATTGGAAGGGACCTTAAAGATTATGGAGTTCTAACCCCTCTGCCATGAGCAGGGACACCTCCCACTAGACCAGGTTCCTCAAAGCCCCATCCAGCCTGGCTTTAAACACTTCCAGGGATGGGGCATCCACAACTTCTCTGGGCAACCTGTTCCAGTGTCACCAGCATCACAGTAAAGAATTTCCTCCTGATATCTTGGTATCTCAAATGTCCCTAAAGACCAATGTGTAGACAGCTGAATCAAATATAAAAGTCTGATTAGGATGCTAAATCCATTGAATGGAAAGAATTTGGCATAAAAATAGTTAATAAGCAGCCTCAGAATCCTGTAAAAAAGGAATTAAGTTTAAATTTTTGGAGACTGGTAGGCTCCAGCACAATTCTTTAAATATACCAACATACGTGCTTTAGTGATTCTTTGAGCAAGCACATAGTAAGTGGCATCTTGCCAATTAAAGCCATGTGAACAACTGAGTTTCATACATCAGTGGAAAGTCATCAGCGTCCCAATTCATCTCCTTGAATTGTGGGTATGTAGATGAAGAGCCCAAGACAAGTTCTTGGTGTCCCTCAGTACTCAAGAGAGAGGCAACCAGGTGAAATTGTTCAGATCACAGGTTGAATTACTTGCTCTCTGGAATTGCTTATTTCTCTTTATTAAATACCGAGGGGATCCCAGGCCCGCTGTGGGCTGCTGCCTTAGTTTCTTTCTGTGTCATGAGGAAACTGTCTTCCAGCCATTTTCTATCACACAGCAAGGCCTACTGTTCATGGTAGTCCTGGACTGGAGTTACCAGTTACTCCAGTTACTTACTGGAGTTCAGCTCTGGAGTTACTAAACAAGCGTAAGATGACCATAATTTGTCATACAAATACAGTAAAGACCCTGCACATTCTGCAGGGGACTCCTGAGAAAGAGTGTGGAGCATGAAGTCCATGTCACCAACTCCCAATGGCGCCTTTGCCACATTCGGTCTGAGAGTGAGATGTTGCAAATGTCATGGTGGCACAGAACTGCGCCCTTGCCCACCACCTTTCCTTTTTAACCGTGTGGACTGAGTGTGCCCACTATGGGAGGGATGTCACCAGGAGCTGGCTGCCAAGTCATCATATTGGGTTATCTACAGCAGGGAATGATGAGTTGAGTACCTCTCCTGGGTCAGCTCCAAGGATCTCTTGCGTAACGCCTGTTCCACACAGGCTCTTTGATCCCTGGAGCTTCTCTCATGAATTAGTGCTACTGAAAGGGAAGGAAGATTTCAATTGCATTCATAAACAGACAGATTGACTTTATGCCAGTGATGCTTAGCATTTGTGGGAAAATTGAGGATGCAGACACATGCATCTTAGGTATTTCATTTTAAAAACTTCCGGATTTATGTTTTCTGCTATTGGAATCTAATTATTCTTCCTTTCTCTGGAAAAGCAGAGAGAGAAAGAGTACTGAAATCATTCCTGGTCTTCATAGCTCAGCATTGTTAAGGCAAATAAAACCTTCTTCACTGTCACCCATAACGTTTTCTGCCCAGATATTAGAGTTTTTGTTGTGGAAAGAAGAGGTGCAGCAAATCACTGATTGGAAATTTTTTCTAGTTTATTTGGGTGTTCATGAGTTCATACAATATTGAAATAATGGTGGCACATTGTGACCAAAACCCTTGACATTATTTTAACTATTTGTTTTCACACTTCATATAGCACAACACAAATTCTTTTGTCAAAGTTAAAGGAAATACTTTAACCCCATAGTTTATGCCATGTAAAACATATCAGTCTGGCATATGGCCTTGTAAGCACTTGTAGCATCTTCACACTCTCAGAAGCTTTGCAAAAAATGGCATGCAATATAGAAGTTAGAAGATAAGGTTCCATTTCTATATTTGAACTGAAAAGAAGTAGATTATGTAGGATGAAAAATTATAAAATTAGAATTCTCTGCAAAATGTTGGACTACTATGCTTCTGTTTAATGAAATAGTTGAAAACTGGCACTTCTAACCACTGCAACACCTCAATGTAAAACTAAATATATGATGTAATGAAAGTACATCATGCCATAAAAGATAATTTCTATTTGTAGCAAATATCAACAAAAATACAGATTTTTCTCAAAGAAATCTATTTTGTTAATAACTGCAGTTCACAGACACAAAACGTCTGTATTTAAGTTCCCTCATTTTTATGAAAATAGTAATAAAATTGCATCTGCATGTTTGCCTGTGTATATTTCTTTTCTCGTGATCAGTGAATGTTTGCAGTTTGTAATAAATATTCAAGCACCTTGCAAATGTCCTACCAATTCCCTTTGCTGATCTGTGTGTGCCTATGGGACTAGAATAGGAATGCATAATTTAAATATAAATTGCCTGATTTGCATATACAATTAGTCTAGCTGCAGCTTTGATCGTAAGCAAAAATTATTGTCCTGTATTGCCACTTAGATAGAATTTTAATTCACCTTGAATATTCAAAGTAAATTAAGCCGTGGCTGTATGGTTGAAAGGGATGATTTTTTTCCTCTCCTGAGGCTTTCCCCTAAACAACATTTATGGTAGGGTAATATAAGGGCATATTTTCAGCCTCATAAAAATAAAGGCATAGGTTTTATCTCTAAATTCCCCTCCCTCGAAAACTTGAGATGGAACATCTCCTACAGACATACACGCACAGAGAGTAATAGAACTCTTCTTTCATTTTAGTTAATTCAGTTTTACTCAGTACATGGCTTAAAGTTAAGTCTTTATTGTAATTTGCTTAATAACTGAAAATGGAGACTTTGTGAACTGATTTTTTCAAAATAAAAAAGCAGAGCTATGAGACATAAAAACTCAAGAGAGTTGCTGACTATTATCTGTGTGTAAGAGTTAGGCCTGTGCAGGCACATGCACAGGAATACATGGACCAAAACTCAAACCCGTAACACAGTTTTAATACTTAGACTTTAATCTACAGTAAAACATTTTTATTAGAAATCTATGTTTTTAATTAAACAGAACATTTAATTAAGGTGGTTTTTAAGTGGATGAAACAATTAAGTGCAAACACTTGAATGAAACATGTCATAATTAGTTTTAATAGAGTGTTAATTGGTACTAGGTTTGCCAAGTTAATAATTACTGCTTATTAAATTTTCAATTAATCATTGTCATTTTGCTTTGAATAAAGATGAAAATTAGATAAACTAATTCAGGGGGAGGATGGTTTCCTTGTTAATTAGAGCAGTTAATTAAAAAAAAAAAAATAAATTACTTGTTTTACTTGTCAATTAAAAGACTGTTCATTAGTAAAGTCTTTTCACTCTTCCTACATCAACCCCCAAATAACTAATTTGTGACAATCCCTGTTTTCTGGAATAAATGATATGATGCTAGTGTGTACTGAAGAAAGGGCTCACAGCGTCTTAGTCACTTAGCATGAAGGTTTGGATTTAATGAAGTGGTGTGCCCCTGCTCAGTTCGTTGCGCGCCGAAGCCTTGCTGGCTGCGGTGAGGCTCAAGAGCTCAGGGCAGAAGGGAAGTCAGGTCTTCACAGTGTAAACATGAGTTTGAAAGAGAGATCAAGAGGTCACATGAATGCTCATAAACAAATTTTTATTTTGTAAAACTATGTATCCAGAAAAAAGATAATAGACAAGTAATTTAAAAATCCTTAGTTTTTTTTTTAATATCATGTATTTATTCTTTAGCACATGAGAAGAAATTGTTAATGACTATAAATCCTCTCTTAATTTCCAGATCTTAAAGATACATTTTTTTGAAAAGTCTGTAATACTGTGTTTTAAATAATAATTTTTGCCAAAGATATTCTTCAGTCTGGTGTGCTGCAAACCCAGTTTTCCAAGTAAAATGTTGAAAAAGATTTCAAAAAAATAATACTCCAGAGATCTGAAATGTCTGTACCATGAATCAAAATAGCAAGAATCATCACAAGCCTTGGTGACTTGTGAGAACTTTTGGTGATGGGCTTGTAAAGAAGTACCTGGGTGGTCTTGAAGAGTCTTAAAGAACCAGATACCTCTGTGACCTTCTTCTCAAAATGAAGACTCTCAATATAAGCGTCTTTGCTGCTTTTCATGCAACAGTCCTACATAGCTCAGTGGCAACCACCCTGTGCTGACGAGGATGTCTTCCCTTCTTTGTAGAGGAAGCTGTCAATGAAGTAAAGCGCCAGGCAATGGCCGAGTTGCAAAAGGCAGTGTCGGAAGCAGAGAGGAAAGCTCATGACATGATCACCTCGGAGAGAGCCAAGATGGAACGCACTGTTGCAGAAGCCAAGCGCCAGGCTGCAGAGGATGCACTAGCTGTTATCAATCAGCAGGAGGATTCGAGCGAGGTAAGGTTCTTGCTGGGCAGGCATCATCTGTGGCAGCACACCATAGGTGCATCTGGGCCAGCTTTAATCGAAGGGCACAGACCATTCGTGTGACATCGGAGTTCAATGCCCACTATTAACTGCACAGTAGCTTTGGACATGTATTTCAGGTGCATGTTGAGCTCCAAATTTTCTTGGCTGTGTTGTAATTTGAGCCCAAAATAGCGAGTGAACTTGAACTGCAGTCTCACCTTTTAACTGCGGTTCAGGGTTACATGTAGCACACACATTTCTCTTCAAACGTAGCTTTTCAGTAGCTTTATTTTACAGCTCTTCACATTACCATATTGAATAGTTAACAAGATTGCTTGGTGGAAAATATTTCATGCTGCAATCTAATTTAAACAATTCATTTAAGAGC
The DNA here is from genome assembly GCA_013398155.1 of Pedionomus torquatus. NCBI lineage: Eukaryota > Metazoa > Chordata > Aves > Charadriiformes > Pedionomidae > Pedionomus > Pedionomus torquatus. The sequence continues at coordinate 215,695 of VZRU01012323.1, forward strand.
TTATAGAGTGAGGTGGCTAAAAGCTTGTCTGGGGAAAGGGATGGATGTAGAAGTGATTAGCAAAAGATGATGGTTCCTGTAGGACAGACTGTGAATGCAGATTTACAAGTGTTCCCATGTTTTCAATATGTTGCTTTGGCTGCAGAGAGTATCTGAGAGTTGAGGAGTGGGCAAACAGCATTTGGAAGAGAGAAAAATAGACTAGAAGAGCAACGGAGAGTAGAACAAGAATAAAAATGTTAAGCCTTGATTCACTTTCAGGCCTGGGAGAGGAAGCCTTGACTTGCTGTGATTCGGGACATCCAGCAGCATGACTAGCTGGAAGCTGGGAGTGAAAGAGCAGTGTGTGTGTGATGAGTGCTGCAGCAGTCTAGCTTGCAATTAAATTTTGGACCCATTATAGAAAAACAATGTCCTAAGTTAAAAATGGACATAACTAAGAAATTATGTAAGTTAAAAGTGTATAATGTTTATCTCTCAAGGCCACTGAAATTGAAGACTGTTACTGTCCCGAAGTACTTATTGTTCTTGTAGTAAGATCTTGTCTGTAATAGAACTACTTTTTAATGTAAATTCTAAAGTAAGGAAGTTGGAAAAAAAAAAGAATAGATAGTGGTACCTGTTGTGTGAGGACATTTGTGTATGCTAGTGTCAGAAGCACTATTTATGAGCTGGATAGGCAGTGTTGTAGAAGAGTCACTGAAGCTGAAAGATGCAGATGAGCGAGCTGCAGCATGCTGAGAAAACTGGCGAAAATCATGAGGAGATAAGTCAGTGGCATGCTGCAGTATGCATCCATAATTTGAGGGAGTGTAAGATTTTAATTCATACCAGGCTTCTCTAGAGATGAAAGACCATTGTGGGAACACTGAATGCCCAGAGTTTCTCCTTAATGTGTAGCAGATGAATAACAAGGAGACAAAAGGAATTGATTTTCAGCATCTGAAAGTTTCTCAGGAAGAAAGGGACTAGGGGAAGTGTATGTACCCTTTAAGAACTAACTGTTCCATTGTAGATTAAATGAGACATAAATTCAATTTATTGGCATTTTGTATCTGAGATACTCAAGGACATTTTTCCTGCACTCTGTTCATAGAAAGGGCATCTGTCTGACTTAGCATCATTAAAGAGCTGTCATCTTGTGTGTGTATATATACAAGAGACTCCAAAATTCCAAAGGTAAATGCCTTCGGAGGAAACTCCAAATTAAATCTGCTCAGTGAACTGATATAATCTAGGCAGGACAGAGGAAGTGCTTATATGCCAATAGATGCAGCCCGTTCTTCCACAAGCAAATGTGCATCCAAAGGAATGTGTAGAGAGTTTGCGTGCTGTAATTAACTCCTGAGCGGTCATAACTCTGCAAAAGTCTGTATAACAAACACCTTTATCTCTCCAACAGAATTACTTACAAGGTTGTTCACTTCTTGGAAACAAGACTTTAAAAAAACCCAATTCTTTCAATTGCATTCTAATGAAATGTGTCTCATAGGGTGACAGGTGTTCTCAGGGCTGTGAATCCTCAGGGAGGATACAAGCCTCCTGGACATAGAAATGGAGTCCAATGTCCTGGTCCTGGAGCTTTTCACCCTTGTGGTCATGAGTGGCACAGCAGAGTGGCTGCTCTGAGGTGAAAAATGCAGGTTTTAGTAAACCTGCAGAGAGAACTAAAGTTTGCTCAGTTTGTGTTACAGGTGCTCAGTTAATTCTGAGGGGAGATGACAGTGATACTTGTTGGAGAGTTATATGTGTCTATGTGTCTATTAAGTTTAATTATAATAAGTTGGTCTTCAGCTTTTAGTTATACCAATCTCGAAACACTTAGAGTAATTCTTCTCACTATTACCTGTTAACTCAATCTGTCTTTTTTTTTTTTTTTTTTTTTTTTGGACACTCCTGTAAAAATGGACCAGACTTTTTCTTCATCTTTGGTGACAGGAGATCGGTTTGCCAGTACTTGAAAAGTCATTCTTTGGAGATGAAACTTTATGTTTATCGTGGTTGAGAAATAAAACTTCACATTTGCTTTGGTGTTCATTATTTCTCAGTCTCCCTGTGAATGTCCGTCCTCATTTGTCTAGGTTGTAAGTCTCCATAAACTTCTCTATGTTTACATTTTTCAGCAGTATGCTTCCAGCAACACTGCAGTAGTATTTCCAAGGCTAGAATATTTCCAGTTCCAAATACGAGGGTGCTGAAGCATTAGCTTCTGCAGTCTTACAGGTTTAGAGGAAGGCTGAGTATCACTCTTCATTTCTTATCCTTGGCAGGACATTATGCCAAGGCTTGTAAGAGAGCTCAGTATAGGCTGCTAAGTAATCTCCATGCAGTTCCTGACAGAGAATATTTCTCCCACGGGTGTCATTTGTTCTTTTGGCTGTGGAAACTATGAATGGAGATGGGAACTTGGCACCAGATTTCTAGTGCAGCAGATACAATTTTTGTATGATATGGCCACTCCCTGTCTATTGGCAAGGTTTCTCCCCTACAGCTCTTCACTTTTTATTCACTAAAATTCAACCTGGACCTAGTTGTGGATTCTTGAAGCTGCTTTGGTATGAGAACTTTAGCATGATTTCGATGGCAGTCTTTTCCAGATCTCATAATAGTAACCAGTGCTAAGACTTAAGGGTTTTGTAATTATTGTAATTTTAGGATAATATGTAGTCTCCTCATCTAAGACCTTTGAGAGGTCTCACAAAGAGAAGTAGGTTGTTTTCTTGATATTTGGTGGTTGTGGGTTTTGTTTTGTTTTGTTTTTTTTTTTTTCCTTTCTTGTTTTTATCTGGGTTTTTTTTTGTGTTTTGTTTTTAAACCAGAAAAAGTAGCATCCCTGACTGCAAAAAAACAGTGAAGCTGGACATGTTGAACTGACTGAAGCAAAATAAACAAGGCTTATAACAGTGAGAGGACTAATATGGGAGGTGTGATATTTGGAACCAGTTCAGTTTTAAAAAGTGGTCAACAATAGTTTGAGAATTGCCACACCACGTAGTATAGTTTCAATTCCTATCTCTCACCTAGTCTCTCATTAACCTATTGTTCTTTGCTTATATTTGAATTTGCAGTGCAACTGCTTCAGTGTCTGTACAGTTGCTTTCTAAAGATTTCCACAGTTCCCCTTCACAAGCTCTTGCAACTGACCAGGACATATTCATTATTTTCTGTTATTATACCAAGCGATTAGTTGAAGACCAGCAAACAGAGTACACTGACTGCTGTTGGAAGGCAAAAGGACAGGAGAAGGCCTACCTGTCAGCATGGCTGTTCCTGAACCACAAATAAGTTCTTTACCAGTTCCCTCCAGTTGCTTGACAAATGATGACCCATTCCTCAGTAGTTGTCTTGGCCAAGTAGAGAAACATGTGTGAGCAGCCTACTCTATAATGACTGCTGTGCTTGCTTTGGCAGCAACGTACTGTTGCGCAAATCATTTTTAATAGTAAGGGTGAACAGCTTTGCAAAGAGACTGGCTGCCCAGATTGGGGGGGTGGGGGGCAGAAATCACCAAAACATCTGTCTTTCTGCTCTTGTACAAAATGCCACTGAAAAATCTGACACTCAGTGTTCTTCCTCACTTTTGAGTAGGGTGAGGGCTGGGGCTGGGGAAGGAACACAAATGTTTCGGTTCTCTTCTACTTAAAGCAGATGCTGACATCTGCTCAGATAAAACAAGCATGTAACTGGTCCAACACTGCTTTTAAGAGATGTGTAATGTTAGTGCTTGTTTATATTGCAGCCATTTATGTTGTATGTGAATATCACACTTACCTGACATTTTGAAGACAGCTGGGTTCAATCTCTGCTTACCAATCCACTGAGACCAGGACTGTGCCAGCAAACCTGACTCTGAGCATCAGATGCTGTGATTCAGGCAAGCCCAGTTTTTAGGCTGGTATTAAATTTAATACATATGTCAGCTAATGTTTAATGTTTTTGGCTGGGCATCTCTCAGAAAGTCGCACATCATCCCCTGCAGTGGTGGGTGGTACAGAGGCGCCAGAGCCATGTGTTCTGTGCAGGATCAGTCCAGATGTGATGTGAACGTTGGCACTGCCCCAGACTCCTGAGCTGAGCCTGGCTAGCCAGCTTGCACGTCGCTTCCGTATGCTTCTCCACACTTTTGTTTTCAGGGTTTATCTTCTCTCATGCTGGCTTGTATGAACATAAATGTACTTCACACAATAAACAGTGGCTTGGGCAAGCCTGGAGTGTTCAGTGATAGCTGTAGCTTTACTAGAAGCACATAAACGTTTGAATATCTTTGTATGTAGAGCTGCATTTTGATGCAGTGTGGGAATTTCCAAAAGTACCGATGTGTTTCTCTTTCTAACGGGTCTTGGATAGGATTTTCATAAACAATTTTTCTGGTTTTTTGCACTGGTGTTCAGTGGCTCATACAGTCTTCATTTACGCCACTGTGGTTTCAGACTTCTCGAGGTTCTTTTTCTTGTGGTTAGCAGTGATACAGTTTTGAATGCCATGGGAATTGCAGAACTGAGAAAAATTTGGGTTCTTCCTATCTGGCCATGCTTCCTTTCCTGGTAAACTGGGGAAATCCAGAATTTGTCAAAGATGACAGAGCAGTGTTTAACACTGTATTACGGCACCACAGACTTCATCATCTCTTTGACATGTCACAGTCCATTTGGTTGGGGTTTTTTCCTTCTTTAAGCCAGCTCTACACTGAGTCCCAGCTGGAGGTGTCAGAAGAAAGCAAATACTCAATTGTGGATAATATTTCAGAGATGAAAGTGATGGTATGGGCAAAATTATTGACAAGTATTTGTCCTAGTATTGGAGACCACAGAAATGGAGACCATTTGTTTTTAAGAAATTTCATGATGGCAAACAGAAGTTTCTGAGTTTTGTAGAAGATGGAAGCTTAAGTGCATGAGAATTAAGAGTCTGACCTAAGATATGGCACTGACCTAAAACTAATGTTTCTTGTCAGTTGAAAGAGGAGGATGAAATATGATCAGTAGCATAGATTTGGAGTGAGATTCCCATCTGGTGTAATTTAGCCCAATTTCATTGAATTAATTCATTTTCAAGGTAGTGAAGTTAAATTGAATTATGTAGTCCGAGAATCTGGCCTTTTGTATAACCTCACTGTTTCACAGGAAAATCAATGCATAGTTCAACTGTAAAATCCTCCTTGTAGTTTTAGCTACATCTGGAACTCTATAAAGCACAAGCTGGAAGTGCAGAGTAGTAGTTCACTACCTAAAGACAGAGAAGCTAGTCCAGGAGATGCTTTGAGAGATCCATTACTCCCTTTCCCTTTCCCTAGCTTTACCTGTGGTCTAGCAACAGAGTTTCTCCAGTGCCTCTAGGCAATTTGTGCTTGTCCTTAAAGAGATTTCTCATAACATCCATTTCCAGTTTTTCTTACAGAATCATAGAATCTGCAAATGTTTGATGCCCTTTCTTCTCCTGTTCATCCATGTAGACATGGTCATTGCCTGTTTCACTGCAATAGCTTCCAAGATGTTTGACTGTCACTGTCCCCTCACAGGCTACTGTCTCTCCTTAGGTTTAACAGTCTCAGTTCATTCAGTCCCTTCTCATAGCTTGTGTTTGTCTGACCTTGTATTATTCTGGCTGCCATTCCCTGTGTTCTTTCCAAGTCTTATTTCATTTGCTGTATTTGAAGTGTATCATCCCAGCCTGGACAGTACTCCTGGCTGAGCCTTGACAGTGCTAGGAGGTGGAGAGTCTTTACTCAGGTGTAAAGCAGTCCATGGTCCTCATATGATGAATGCCACATTGTGTGGCACCAACATGACATTTTGGTCCCCTGTTATCTGAGATGCTGCCTACATAGTTCAACCAGGGTGCTCTGTTTTGCTGGTACCTGTCAAGAGCTTCCCAGGAGGGAAGACGCCTTGACCTTGCTCAATCCAATAGTGAACTGAAGCTCTGTCCATGATATCTGAATCAACCGGAAATATTTGAGCATGCGCAAAACACAGCCCAGGCCATTGGACTGGCACCATGAGCCAGGGTTTTCTTCATCCAGCAGTGTGAACAGAAATTCACAGTGAAGGAGCAATGAACATCCACAGTGGTGAGGACTGTGTAGGACAGGGAGTTCTGTGTGTCCAAACTAGCTACTGCCACAGTGCAGACTCCCCATGGCACGTGTCCTTCTTTACACTAATTTGCACTGGAGTAATTTTTAAATGCAGCAAGTTGTTGCATAAATGTGAGCTGTAAATTGTATTTTTAAATTCTTGTATTTTATGTGCTTTTATTCCCACAATTACACCGAAGCTCTAATGACCTGTTAAATTAGAAATAGTATGTCCGATGGACAGAATCACATACCAGACAACGTAGGACGCATTAAGCACTCATGTAAGGAGCAAGCTTAAAGCTTTGTCACTTCATTAAAATTTTGCACTTATGTGTCACTTTTCATGTTCTGTACAGGGTGATAGTTAATCAATGATTATTTTAATAAGTAAGTTGAAATAACTGTTAAAATTAAATGACTGTTTTCTGACATCGATGCAGATCTTGTGATAAGACAGTGAAAATTTGTTTGGTGGCCCTGGTTATATCTGGAGAGTTCTGTCTGTGCAGATAGGCCTTCCTCAAAAAGGGGAGCAAAATGAAGATTCTCCAAAAGGTGGCCTATATTAACTAAACAGATAATTGAATAGAAAATGTTTGACATCCTCATAATTCCAGTACAATTAAAGCACACACTTCAATGTTGCAATGATATCTGCAGAGGGGAAGGATTCTTGCACCTGGGCAGGTGCTGGTTGACCTCAGCATTACTCCATGTGGGGAAAGAGTATTTTCAGAAAAGTTTTCAGAAAATGGGGAGGTTTTGTACATGTGTATTTGTTTTCAGATGAGGGGATAAAGGGAAATATGGGCCACACTCGGGGCTAGAAATTTGGTTGGACACGAATAGATAGGAGATCAGAAGGCCTGGCAGTAGGTAGAAATTCTGTGAAAGCACAGTTAGAGTGATTACACCATGTTCACCCATCACATTGGTACTGATCACGTCAAGCTGGCAAAATGAAACTTTCCCAAGTATAATGCAACTGTTGAGAAATATTAGTATGGCAAAAGAAGGAAAAGCCAGGTATACCATAATTTGTTCTCTTTCTGGCCAGCAGAATGAGGCATTGTATCTCTTTAAAATGCAAATACAAACTTTCCAGGTCATTTTGGTGTATGCGTAAGTACATCTGTGAGTGCACAAGTTCATGTACAGTGTTCTGCATTACTTATAGTTGTTTTTAATTGTGGGGACAAAAGGTCTTTTAAAGAAAAGGTGTTCAAGAATAGCATGGCTATCCCTTTCCAAAAGGTGGTTTTACCTCTCCAGCACTGGACAGAGTTTGAGCAAAATGAATCTGAAACTATGAATACAGAATCAAAACCAGGTGATGCCAGACAAAGAGTCTGAATTCCCGACATTTAACTACCAAAAAACATCTGTTTCTGTGTGTTGGTAATTCCACCTTTTTTAAAAAGTGTTTTTAAAGATGGGAACAATTTTTTGAATTAAAAAAAAAAAACAACAAAAACCAAACAAAAGTCCCCAACACATGTATCTGTAATTACCTGTTTTAGCCGGTGTGTTTAATCAGTATAAATTGAGAATGCCATGTATGTTTGATTTCAGTCTCAAAGAGCAATTGAGCACTGGACAGTTACTCTTCCCCCATCTGCCAATATGTGCCTATGCCAAAAAATAAACCCAACCACAATCAACTGAAGAAAACCACCAAAACCAGCATAAAAGGGAAGGATGGAACTAACACACAGATATTTTCTAAAGAAGCCACTTGACTCTGATTAAATGTCTAATTTCCTTAAAATAGTGTTTTGGATTTAGGTCTTTGTTTGATTCTGAAGTGGGGATATTTTTTTAAATGTAGTTGAGTAATATCGCTTAAAGATTGGCTGTGTTCCAGCATCCAGCTGGCATAGCTATAGAGTGTGTGAAAGTGAATAGCATACATATTCTGTGGTGGCTTCCCCATCCTGCCAAAGATTTAGGCTCCAGCTTGACTGCTCACTGCCAGAAGTGCCACTGAGTCAAGTGGCATTACTCAGATAATTAAAATTGAGGCTTTCCTGGGTTAACAAGTCTTACCTCTGTGTTAGGTCTTTTCCTCTCTTTCTTGTCATGCATTAGTCCCTCTCTGCTTTTAGAGAAGTGCTTTTATATCTGTGTGGATGTTTCGTTATTTGTTTTAATAATGGAGCAGAGAAGGTAGCTCAAGTTTTACTGAAACTTTCTATTAGCCAGCATGCTCCTGGTGACTCGACATGAGAGTCTGCATCGTTGGTACTAGCAGGCAGCTGCTTTTGGTCTTGCCCAGTTTCTGGGGGCCTCCAGGTGCCTGCAGCCGCTATGGAACAGGTTCCCCTATGCAAGGTGGCACCTACTGATACTGATACCTCCAGCATCCTTAGGCAGAGACTTGGCTAGCTGTTCCCCACCAGCTGTATTTAATACACAATTTAAGGCACTAGCTAATTTCTCCCATCTATCCCCCTCCTCTTTTGCTTCTAGAGTTGCTGGAACTGTGGACGGAAAGCTAGTGAAACCTGCAGTGGTTGCAACACAGCACGATACTGTGGCTCATTTTGCCAGCATAAGGACTGGGAGAAGCACCATCACATCTGTGGACAGACCCTCCAAGCCCAGCAGCAAGGAGAGACACCAGCAGTGAGCTCCTCCGTGACGCCCAGCAGCGGGGCCGGGAGCCCCATCGACACTCCACCAGCAGCCACTCCTAGGTCCACCACCCCGGGAACCCCGTCCACCATAGAGGCAACTCCTCGTTAAAACTGAACTCAGAACTCTGAAAACACAAACACAACAAAAAAATGAAACCAATTCCTCATCCTCAGATGCGCAAAGATTTTAACGGAACTGTCATATTTCAATACTTCAATAAGAAAGAACTTACTGTATCTTGAGGTGGTAGAAAATACAGAAGGCCAGTAACGGGTCATAATGACTTATTGTGGATAACAAAGATATCTTTTCTTTAGAAAACTGAAAAGAGAGCAGAGAATATACACAAAATGATAGATTTGACCTCCTCCCTGTTATTTTCCAGTAGCTGGGATTTTAAACTAGATGACCTCATTAACAGATGCTTTACCAAACAGCAAACCAAGAGATTGCTAATTGCTGTTGAAAGCAAAATGCTAATATTAAAGTCACGATGTTCTTTATAACAATAATGGAAATTAAAAAAAAAAAAGAGAGAGAGAGAAAAAAAATAACCCTCAAGGGCATGAGCATTGGATACAGCAGTAGA